>CAAKHC010019690.1:238421-262479 GCA_901007825.1 Macroramphosus scolopax | reverse complement strand
TTACACCGGTTTGCTCAGCACTGAATGGTTCAGAGGTTTCTATGGGAGCGTCAGTGAATGCCAGAAGGTTCAGGAAGTGCACGCATTGATATAGTAGTTGTGTGTTTTTGTCCAGTTTAGAAGCTGGGAGTAATGAAAAAGATGTAGACTTCAGGATACAAGGAGGCCTCCAGCCTGCAGAAAGGTTTCATCCTGCAGGAGCGTCGTAGTTGTTCTGAAAAGATTTCATTGTAGTTTCAAATCTGTCTTCTGCGACTTTATTTCTATATGATAAATAAAGCTTTCTATAGTCTTTTCTATACTGTAATGATAAACTGAGGCAGCCCTGGACGAGATGTTTCCCACAAACATGTCTGGACATGTTTCCTCACCCTACATTAGGCTGAACTTCTGAGCCTCATTATGTCAATAAAGAACACCGTTCAACTCTCACATCGTTAGACGTCAGGCATGAGAACAACACTGCCTGTTTGAGAAGCCTCCCCACAGCTCAGATATACTCGACGCCTTGTCCGTATCACTACTGAGATTGCTCACCCTTAAGTGAAAACAGTTGTGCGGGGCAACAACACACGAACGATTGTTTGTTCCTTTGGTCGATGAAAGAACAAATACAGGCCCAGAGTTCACGTGGTCTCACATGATCACGTTCACAAAAGATTGCATGATTTACATTGGTGATATACGCTGTGTATATTTCCTATCTACAGTATTTTGCATTTCTCCAAAAACCGTTAAGTATCTGTGCGCTTGAGTGTCTTGTTTCCTTGACAACAATATCTTGCTAATTCTCTGACCGACAGCATCGCCCTTTGCTTTTTTTATTATCTCTTTGTCATCCTTACTATTTTTCTTGCATCATGTTTTCACCGCGAGCACCAACTGGAGGAGGCTTCTCCTCAAACTTCGTATGAATAAGCTTCATAAGTCCTGCTGTCACCGCTCAGCCTGACAACAATACGATGAATATTTCTAGAATTGCCACATCCCAGAGCGTCGAGATCGAGCCAGAATCTTGTCATATTTCACTGGAAACTTCCAACCAACTTCTGCAGATGTATCATTTGCCACATTATTGTGAGATCGCAACAGTGTCTGTCTGTTTATGGTGAGTTGTATTGAAATACGACTGAAACGAGCGCGCGTGACGACACCGGCGGTTCTGTGAAAAAGTTGAGAAATCTTCAACTCGCAGCGGTTGGAGCTGTTACACAAAAAGCTGTCTGCTGCCGATTCTCTGAGGCCACATGCACTTTAATGTTTTGGAAACAAATAAGAAGAGACGTTGCCACTCAGAAAAGAAGGTAGTGCCTTTAACCCGCCTTTTTTCTAATGGACAGCAGGGGGCGACTCAAACACGGACACTCAAAGCAGTGGTTGATTTCATGCTGGCTATGTCCTCTCCTTTCATACAGTCTTTGGTTGGTATAACAGGAGCAGAACATTACAAACTAGGTTGAAAATATTAGGTGCAATAGCGTTTTTAGAGCCCGACTTGCAGAGGTGCATCCGAACAACAGATACAAAGAAATACATCTCACCCTAGCAAGAGAGAGGTTTGGTTGTCAAGGGGCGGATTTGTGTCTCTATTTAACAAAGCAGAATCAAATTAAAAAAAGATTGCGGATAAACGTTTATGGCCGTCCTGACAATGTCCTCAGCTCTGTTATAAATTTCCTGTGTGTTGATATTCGGTCTTACGGGACCAGCCTGGGCTGTTCTCAATTTCTAACAGCCAATATCTAGAAAGGATTTTTAGAAGCCTGTTTGTCTCTGTTGATCAGCGATTATTGCTTTCGCCCGGCGACCTCATAAACCTAATGAATCAAGGTTAGTTATTGTTTCTGGGCGAAAGTGCATATAACTCTGACATACCCCGCCAGGCTGTTTCTTGTTTCACACAAGTCAACGTTATTGTCTGACACTGACAAGTAAGAGCAGTTTACAACAGAACCACTGACAGTTCTACTATCTATGGAATGTGGATGAATGTATTAGAGTACAAAGTACAGAGGCAGACTTGTCTTCACTTGCTCACATCAGTTATACGAGGTGAACTTTAATGAAGGCTCGTGCTGTTTAAAATACAAATTTGTGCATCTGCCGTCAACCGGCTTCTGCTACGACGCAAGAAAGAAGCAGCCATAAAACATGCATAATGATAAAAATGCTGGGTGAATTTATAATAGTGATTGTTAATTAGTCTGGGTGCCTGTGTATGTTTACACTCCTGTGTTGGAACATGATTGGGTTATTATGTGCAAACAGAAGGATCCTGCTGTTTTAGCTGGTAAAAGATGTTTATACGGAAGGACTTAATTTCACATGATAGTCTTGTGATGATTATATCAACATCGACATTAGAATTTTACAATTTCACCAGTTTTTTGAGTTTCTGAGGGTATCGGAGGTCTGTGTGTTCATCTACATTGTGCCTTTACTTTGTATTGATGTGAAGTATTGTTGTGGACAGCAAGTACCACAGGAGGTCAGTCTCTGTTACAGGACAAGTAAAAAAGAAAAACGCTTCCGCTGCTGTATGGGAGTTTTGCAGCCTGAGAAAGTTGCTGCTGAAGATTTTACCACATCAAACTTCACATCACCTGCTCGCTGAAACCGTCGTAAAAACACCTCAGAAGCTCAGCGGTCTTCTTTTTCTTTATCCCTTTGATGAAATGTCAGGAAGATATGAAAGCATAAAAAAACAGACACCGCCCAAGCATGTAGTCAAGTCACATGTATAATGCAGCACCTCAGGTGATCAGTTATGTCCCATTCTACACTCACAGAATGTGAAAACAACCCAAATATGTTTATTTATATTTTTTGAATAATTTTCTTTTTCGATGATATAATTTCCATGCAATCACATCTCTCCTCAGAGTACGCAGGCGGCGGATCATTGTATGATTACCTGTCCAGCGATAAGAGTCAGGAAATGGAAATGGGGCAGATTATGACCTGGGCTGCAGAGATTGCCAGAGGTAAATGATGCATTTATTATTTCTCTGGTTATATTAGTGAACAAATGTTACACAAGTATAGTAGAAAAATTAATAACTGAAGCATGCAAGGGGTCTTTTTGAAATAACAACAGGCAACAGTTGTAATTGCGACTGATTAGAAACCTTGTACACCCAATGAAGAAGATGCAAGGAGACGTGTATTTTGATGTTTCCATTCATTCTGAACTCTCTTCTTTCCCCTCAGGAATGCATTATTTACATTCAGAAGCTCCTATTAAGGTGATCCACAGAGACCTGAAATCCAGGAATGGTAACAGATTTGTGTCTCTGGTTTCAAAAACAGATATGTATATATGGATTCTTTTTTTTTTAACAGAATACTTACGTTTGCTGATCTTTTTTCTCCTCCAGTGGTTTTAGCTGCCGACAAAGTTCTCAAGGTGGGTCGACTTTTCTCTCAGATACATAGTGCTGCACAAAGAACCAGGTCTGAAGTGACATGGGCAACCAAGATATTGAATGATGTGTGCACAAAATACTGGTGTGTTAATTACCTGCAGTACATGGACACAAGAGGGCAGTGACTAACTAAGCATGTAGAAGTATCCCCCTGACAGCGTTACTGGTTTGCCTTCGCTGCTGTGGTGGAAGAGGAACAAGAACAAGGAGATGTAACACAAAACTCTCACAAAAGGAGACGATGAACTTCAGAGTTTTTACTTGCAATAGAGCTGAGACTACACAGGGACGTCCTCATGAAATGTATTTACCAGTGAAAAGGGCTTCCAGCCCTAAATAAAGTGATCAAAATACAATAGATAACTTCAATTATAGGATTCCCTAACATCAGCCTCTGCACACGTCACTCTCTTTGTCATGGATTGCATGCATAATGTTTATGTAAGTAGAAGTATCACAGGTAGCTGAGGATATCAAAATAATCATTTAGTAGACATATTATTTAATAAATATAATTTTGTTACGTCAGATCTGTGATTTTGGGGCATCCAAGTTTCTGACCCACACAACCCACATGTCCTTGGTGGGCACGTTCCCCTGGATGGCTCCGGAGGTGATCCAGAGTCTGCCCGTGTCCGAGACCTGTGACACCTTCTCCTACGGTGTGGTGAGTTGATTTCCAACGGATGTTGCCTCACTTACACATTAACCCCGCCCAGAGTCCTAATATCTGATTTAATGAATGAAGAAGAACATTTTGGGGACATAATTGAAGTTCTTAGTTGTAAAGGATTACTAGTCCGTCACTGCATTCAGCCCTTAAGAATCACACATACTAAGTTTCGGACACAGTTTCAAAGGACACATTTGACCGGCATGACTGCTTGTCATTTGTGAAATTGAATGAAATACTGTATGTTTAAAGAAATTTGAAGAAAGGCCACTTAATGCACTCATGGCTAGAAAACAGCTGTCAGTCAGGCAGTCGGTCCCGAGGCCGGTCTAAGTGGCCGGTAGCAGCTACTCTGACCTTTGCAGAAGTGCAGCCTCAGAAACATACTGGTTCTTTCTTACTCTTAAAATTTCTGTGAGGTTGCTCTCTAAAGACTTCCAGTCCGAGGTAGATAGATGGATAGATGGATATTTATGATTGCACATAGAGCTTTTGACATCGTATGTGTTGCGAAGTGATTGCAAATTTAAGATGCTTTTGAGGGGGTTGATTTGCAGTAAAGTAAACATACATGTAATGAGCAGCAGGTGCAAGTGCACACATGCACAGAAATGGTACACATTTGATTATAAGGTGTATTCATGATTTAATTTTTTTTATTTAAATGCAGGTTGTTATTTTTTTGACGCTGCTATTTCCTATTTTGCATTTGAATGATTATCTATGTAATAAATACACATATTGTATAAACAGATACATCATACTTACCTGCCTTCGATGATAGTTTACAGTTGAGCAAACAGTCGATTAGTCGCTGTTTTGCAAGCTGGAAGCGCACAAGTGGATTTACGCACAGCACTCGATAGTATTTCAATGTCTGTATGCTCACCGCGCTCTCGTGTCTCGTACAGGTGCTGTGGGAGATGCTCACCTGTGAGATACCTTTCAAAGGCCTGGAAGGCTTACAAGTGGCCTGGCTCGTCGTGGAGAAAAACGAGGTATTCTGTTATGTAATTACATGTATGCAGTTCTTTGAGGCACCGTGTGCGGGACTATTTCTCGACTGACTAAGTGACGTCTTGTCTGCGAGGTTTCCAGGCAACCGTGAGATCCTTCAGAGCTTGCTGTGTCTGATGTCAAGCTGAATAAACCAGCTCAACCTAAAACCTTCTATAGAGCAGAACATGCATGAACCAGTTCACTAACCAGCAGCTCCTGCCCTTCCTGTGTGTGTGTGTTTCAGAGGTTAACCATCCCAAGCGGCTGTCCGACCAGCTTTGCTCAGCTCATGAGGAAATGCTGGAAAACAGAGCCAAGAGTGAGTAGTGATAAGATAGACGGACATGAAGAACACATGTTCTCACATGCATGACTACACATGTTTTCTTTCTGTCAACCTAGGAAAGGCCAAAGTTCAAGGAGATCCTCTGTACTTTGGAGTCCATGTCAAACGACAGCCAACTGCCTAAACAGTGCAACTCTTTCCTCCACAACAAGGCTGAATGGAGGTAATGTGACGAGCCGTCCTCCAGGCCAAGTCAATGTATTTATAACTCTCTTCTTTCACCCATGTACTGCATCAGCCTAAGGAAACGCGTTTTTTCGGCGAATGATGTGGAAATGTAGCTGACGGGGGCCCTGAAATACAAAAAAGGAGACGAGATCGTGCATATAGATCTTTAATGATTACACTGATAGCTACATAAAGGCATGAAAACCTCCAAAGAATCATCCATCTGGATATATTTCCTCTCTTTACCCATAAGGCCCTGAAAATAATCACCATCTTTTTCAAGTCGAAGTGTTTAATTGGGCTGTATGAGCAGCTGGAGGTTTGGTGATGTTCAGCACAGCCTGAGTCTCAGCTGCTACTTTATTCTCTGTCTGCCTCTCAGCGGGGATTGTCTGTGCTCCGAGCTTTTTTTTTTTTTTTTTTTTTTCCTCAGAAGTTTTTTTGCTAGTGGCATCATGTCCAGGCAGCCATCTGCAGGTGAAGCAGGTTTGAGTGAATCTCAGTGCTGGAAAAACTTGGAAGTGTCACACAGATAGAACACACGTTTGTTGCTATAATCTTTAGCAGGGCTGAAGGCGGAAAGTGGAGAGGCTCCGTGGGTGCTCAGAGCTGATAGTTCCACCAGAAAGGAAAGAGAGATTTGTTGTGCTTGTCATTATTTTGCTCTGTTAGATGGTTGTGCATCACCGAGGAGTAGATACAGAATCCAACGCAGGCCAGGTGTGTGGACACGGATTTTCATTATTGCGGCTCAATGTGAGTGACCGGTCATCGCATTTAAAGGTGACGTTGAAAGAGAATCTGAGAGTTTGTATTGGGTGAAGTCATCAGTGTAGTATAAAGAGAGCTACATCCCCCTATAAAGTCCATCAGATGTTGATATAAACACTCTCAAATTAAAGCAGATATTTGCCCCTTTAACCTCATTGTCATCGTTTTTTGTCGAATCGGGTTTCTCAATACTTTCCAGCAATTAATTGTGCAACAGTCAACAATGACTGAAGCAGTGTCAACATGATCCTGCGGTCATTATGTTTTACAACCTCCATCACTTGGGTAAGATTGTAATCTAAAGTGGAATCTCCTGTTTGCACTCAGTATCAGGACGGTTTGGACGTAGACTTGATGTTTCCTTGTGTCTGGACGACTTTACAGAGGAGAATCAGTCTGATTACTTTGTGTGATGTTTGAAAACGTTCCAGGGGCCGGGGGGGTATTTTAAATGCAGAGAGAAGACAATTAGAAGAATATGAAATATACCACCTTTTATCACTTCTTCTTGTTTCTCTGTTCGGTTCCAGATGTGAGATTGAAGCTACGCTAGAGCGACTTAAGAAGCTGGAGAGAGACCTGAGTAGTAAAGAGCAGGAGCTGAAGGAGCGGGAGCAGCGTCTGAAGATGTGGGAGCGCAAACTCATCGAACAGTCCAACAGCCCGGTGAGTTCTTCATCATCCCTTCTTCACCTTAACACTAAAACACCCTCGAGTGGTCACAGCGGCGCCTCGGTTTTTTCACCATCATTCGCACGTGCGTCTCCTCGCTCCCACCAAGAGACAGACCGAACTCTCCTGATACTTTTCTAGGGTGAAGTGGAAATGGGAAAGCAGTGAAATGAATAAATGAATAACAAATGGTGGAATAGGAGGGGAGGGAAAAGCACATGATGAGAACATTATGAGTAGTAAATTTTATTGGCTGCACTGCTTTTATGTGCACTGAGGTGCTGCCAAACAAGTGCATTTACATTATAGCACACGGAGCGGAGGCTGCGTTCCTCACAAGAATACAGATGTTCATGTGTGTTTCTTTGCATGATTTGCAGCTGTTACCTGTAGTCACGCAGGAACTAATGCCACCGTGTGCCCACTGGAATATCTCACAAAACTTTTGAATGAAATTAATTTCCTGTATTTTCCTTTCTTTTCTTATTATACTCTACTGGTCACTTCCTTAACCATCTATTTTTTTTAACTATATCTTCTGTTGGCTTAAGGATGAGTCTGCCTGCAGGTCTCCTGTGGAGTCACTTCAGTTCCTGCTCTCATGTTGTCTGTTGTTGTCTGAAGACATCGAATGTGTGACAGACACGTGACTCACACGGTCGACTCCGATCGGTGGCAGTGAATCCACAGAGGAGACCTGCGGACAGACTCTCTCCTCAAAGATGATCCACTTCTTGTTTGAGACTGATTACTTCCTTTCCTTTTCTTTTCAATCCTCTCTTCTTTTCCTTTCACTCCTCTGTCCCCGCCCTCCACCTGTCTCTGCCTCTCAGCTCTTCTTACCTTCGACACAAAAGATAAACTCTCAGTCGTTCTATCGGTCTAAGACGGAGGAGTCAAACAGTTCACGGATGTCGTGTCAGATCACGACCTCCGGCGACCACCAGGTTGATCTGCAGTCCCTGGTGAAAGGCTTTCAGGACATATTTTCCACCGACTTTGGACAGCCGGTTCTGCACTCGGGCGTGCAGGTCAACATGCGGACGAAGCAGATCTCCTCCAAGTCCACCTGTGTCAGAGAAGGACGCAAAATCAACATGACTCTGGGGATCGGACGCTTCGGCTGCTCTGACGAGAGCGACTGAACCTCTCTGCTGTTCAGCTGATCCAAACTAACGCATGATTGGTGTTGCTGTTTCTACATGAATTCATCCTAAGTCACATTGATTATTTAGCATTTTCAATTATCATAAAACACTATTTCTTCTGCTTTTTCCACTATTTCATCATTATGTCCATTCAGAAGAAGATTGGTTTGGCACAGAAACATTACAGAATATATTCCGAACCCCCCACCTATAGACATTATGGAAGTAATTTACTGTATGCATAATGTGCTGGATGTATAGTGCCATGCTGTGAAGAAAAAGCCATTTGCTTGGAGAAGGCCAGGCTTTTATGATGAAGTGACATTTGGCTGACATTAAGATTGGCCAATTTGTTCTGGATGTGGTGGAGTGCCGTTGAATGCCGTCTCTTACCAGAAGGGCCTGAAAAAGTCTCAGCATTACGTTAGACAAGCTCCGATATAATTTGCCATATTATCATTAATTAATAACAATAATAACGTTGCTGCAGAAGTCACCGATCGGCCCCGATCGTATCATCACTCGTGATGTAGATTTGAATGGAACTACTGCCTTCTACCGACACGTTTAAAACACAGTATCCAACACCAGGAGAAAGTCTTTGGTGTTGTGCTTCATCTGGGGGAAGGACACGCTTCCTTGAGCAAAGCCCATTAAATTGTCCCCGTTGCTTGTTATCATCATTCATTCTCATGAGGAGGTAATCCTCTGTCCTCCTGTGTTGTTGCTTCTTAGCTTCCTGCCATGACCTGATATTCCTATTCAAACACGCTGCCTGTGTTCTAGTGTCGTCACGTCGACAGACTCAGACTGGAGATAGCAGCGACCACAGACCACAGAATATATTCTCTCACACTCTCACTGACGTTTAGATTTCCCTTCGACCACTTTCAGCCTTCTGAAACTTTCCCCTTCAACTAACAGCTTCACTTATTGTCCCTCATCCTTCAGCCTTTGTCAATAAATCTATTTTACTTCTCTGCTCGTCTGTTTTACTCGCGATGTTGGCGTCCATACATGAACACGTACCGATGTAATGGCAGATGTTTCACTAGAATTAGACGCTTTTACTACGTGTCTTTGTTGCCGGACACGGAACAGAATTTCTTCTTGCCTCGTCTGATTACCCATCATCCACTTAGTCCACATGGGGGCAGGATTGTGTGAACTACACTCTGTGAAATCATGTCCTGCAGACTCCACACAAATCATTAAAAATGTTGGTACCTTTAGTCAACAGCATCCTGTAGGTGTTAATAAAAAAGAAGCAAGCAGTTCTTCTGTCAAACAGAATGTGCTGCTTGAAAAGTTATGTACAGTCTCCCCGTGAAGACTTTGGCAGCGTGTCTCTGCATCTGTTTACTTCCGTGCCGCAGCACTGGAGGAGGCGGAAAGCGCTGCAGGGCTGAGTGGCTTTATGAGGCGGCAGGCTGCACCGAAATGTATGGCAGCGACTGTCTATTGAGGCCGGCATTCAGCTCCTAATCTGAAGAAGACAGTGAATGGGGATTACTCATTCAGCGAGTCATCTTTCCTCCAATTTTCCATTGCATTATTTCTGTCATTACACACCAGTCTCATAATCACAATGATGAAATCTTTATTTTGGCTGGCACATTTCTGCATGATTACATTTAATGAGCAGTAAATGATTCATCATTCAAATAGATCACGTTAGATCAGTCGGATGGACATTTCAGTTGGATATAGACCATTAGAGACATGCTCCTCACCCCCCCACAGCACAATAACTGCAGCAATAACCGCTAAGAAGAGACGGAAAAACATAGATATTTTCCATTTTAATAACATATTAAGGAAATCTTGTGATTTTTAAATGAGGATATGTCAGCCATAAACACACATCTGTCTGTCCACATTCTGTTGTAATTCTATTTGTGTGTGTGTGTGTGTGTGTGCAGCTGCTGCCCACGCTGGACATCTACACCTGGACAGAGGAGCATGTGGTCAGTGGATTTATTTACCTAGTAACTTATGTTTCAATCACATTGCTATTAATAAACGTGAGTATTTTATTTCCTCAGTATTTCTGGATGCAGCAGATATTCGGTGCAGGTGTGTTCCATCCCCGTTCATTGCAAGACGATCTGTCATCAGACGTCTGTTTATCATTGAACTGGTTTGTTTTTCTGTCTTAGGGGACAGTTCGTCTTGCATGCAGCGGTACGCCGACCTGTTCAGAGAAAACCACCTCACCGGAAAGATGCTGTTGCTGCTCACAGAGAACGACATGCGCGACATGGGGGTCAAGTCCAAAGGTCACATCATGCACCTTAAGGCAAGGCAGAGTTAAACCATCAACCACAGGCGTCATCGGAAGCACAATTCAAACACATTGTACCGCGTGTGCTAATTGATGTTGTAATTAACTGACGTCTCCTCTTCGGCAGGATGAAATAGAAAAGCTGACTAATGATTACCTTGGGATGGTCCACTTCCCACCACTGTTGAAGGTAGAGCGCTATCTAGGCTTCAATCTATTTTTTTCTGCAGCATATGAATCCATAAAAGTTACAGGTTGAATGGAAAGCACACCTGGTCCAACCATCCTGCACTGCCTCGCTTTACTGGCGTGCACGTCCAGCTTCACACGGCTGCACCGCAGACCTGCACCGGATTACAACAACAATGTTTTGGGAATATTTCCAGCTGTTCCATTTTTTAGATTCCAAGCTAACCTGCTGTTTGCTGACGCTCACATGTGACGATTATGAAATCTAATGGGGATGTAATTGGATTGTTGGTTTTCAAACCAGCGTGGGGCCGACGGCAAGGTTGTAACGAGTTATTTTTGGGGGGAATAATTGCTGAAAGTTTATTAGTAACTCGGTCCCGAGGAAAGTTTTATTATTACTGTGATGTGCGACTAGTAACGTGCTACTGCTCTACGCTGTTTATATTATAATAGGACGATGTGTCCCCGGATATTTATTCTAATTAAAGTCCTGATCTGTACGTCTTTCCTTCCTAGAATGAGCTCGAAACAGAGGTGGAAACCTGCAAAACGGTAAATCTGGAGCTGGTGTTTGGGTACCACTGGAAACCCGGTACAGGAGAGTCTGTAAGTTCCTACTTCAACACACAGACACTGACCCCATCAACATACTTTTATCACAGCTCTTTTTTTTAATTGTTAACAGTTTTAAGCAGTTCGCTGTAGAATTGCTGTTTGCTAAAGACAAAGAATCCTGTTTTTCCCACATGAATCACCGGAGTGCTGTTTGCACTGAGGATTCATGGCGACACTGACCATTAAAGGCTTCACTAGGCATGTATAAAACCAGACAAATAAACATTTCATTCTCCTCCATGTATCACATCCAGCTCGACTCGCTCGCAGCCCTTTGTTAGGGTCTCAAACTGTGGAGAAAGGGTGGCTCTTCACTTGCTGTTTGAATTTAATCAAAAATAGCCCATTTAGCCAGAAGTCATTTTCTTTTTAAAAGGCAAACGTTATTTAATCTTTCAGCTGTTCATTGTCCCATCATAAATAGTCCTCTTTCAGTGTGTTCGGCAGGGCTGAAACGAGCCTGCTAATTGCCTCCCATTTCTTCTGACATGTGGTGGTTTAGTGGGTAGAAAACACAGCAGGGAGAAGGAAACAGGAGGCTGAGAAAATGAGAGCTAATTATTTTCCCCTGCCTGGTGTCAGGTTCCGTGTCAGCCTTGTTTTTACAAACTGGAAGGTTTTTTTGCACTAAATAAAACAAACCCACACTGCATTTTTTTTTTCTTCGCCCCTCTTTGCTGGCGATGTCATGGAAGCAGCTGCACTTCTCAAAGACAAAATGAGGGCCTGCGATTGAGCGGCCACCATCTGACAGCCACTGAGGGTTCCCTACTAATGAGGATATCACCGTGCAGCCAAGTGAAAGGTGCTGAATTATGTATGAGTTGTCATTAGATGCACTCGGGTCCTGTGCATCATTACCAGACATTGTTTCTGCTGGAGTGATTACACTAGCATGGACCTGGGAGCCCCGGTGCGAACGTCCAGGGCCAACACAGGGCCAGCGCCGGGCCACTGATGTGTTTCAGAGCCAGAGGCTCCCTTTTGAGACGTTTCCAGCCCCTGAGGACGATGTAGGAGAGGGCGAAGGCTCCACAGACGAGTATGTTAGCGCCACTCCTCTGATGTCTTTCTCTGTGATCACTACACAATGGATTGGCCTGTGCCATGAACCCTGTGTGGTTAAGCAGTGACCTGTGGCTTCTTGGCTGGCGCTTGGGGAATGGCGGAATCATTACTGCTTCGTCAGCATTCAATATGCAGGAGAAGAGGGCTGGGGAATTGTTCGGATTTGTGGCTCCTACGGAGGATTTGATGTGTACGGCACACAGAACCTCCTGAGGTCTTGTCACACTCGTCACCTAAAATCAACCGTTGTCCTTGTCAAAGAAATGAATCATATTTTACAGGGAACTTTAGAACATCTGCATACATTTACAAACATGCAGTTCTTACTGTTGTCATTTCTTCGCTTTTCTATGCTGTAATAACTTAAAGAAATTACACAGTTGGTAATTCGGATTTATCAATCATTCATCAATTGATTGCTCATATATTCTATGCAAATGGCGTTTCACATTTTCCTAATTTTTGGGACCTTTGCACTTTTACTTTATCATATTTAGAATTTGTGACCTTCCCCCCAATATGAGGCTTTGTGAACAATAACTTGCCACTGCCATTAAACCACCTCTAGGTTGTGCTGTTGGTTTATATACAGAAGTAACCGAGTTCTTCACACAGAAAAAAAAAGCAATTATAACTTTTATGAACAATCAGGTGTTGGTCAGAGTGAACTGCACAACCTACGATGTCTCACAAATAACTTTCTTTAAGGACTGCAAATGGAAAATGTTCATGGAACTGGACGGAGACGACGTTGCGGTGGCCTACATCAAAGATGTCATCTTTAACGCCAACCGACAGGATGTGGAGTTACTGCGGATGACGAAGGTGACGTCAGAAACACACTTTCTGCACAAGTATCTGATTTTATAATGTGTACTCTTCCTTCCTGGATCGGGTAAACTAAAGGCTTTTTTTTATTGAGGTTGCCTTAGGTTAATCCTTTAATGAAAATATGTTTCCGCAATGCAGCCGCCTTTCGTGATGGACAAATGGATCGTCGGAATCCACCGGAACCAGAAAGTGGACTACACAGTCAGCTATGAGGTGATTCATTGTGGGAGATGGTTCAAGAAGCAAACGCACACATTTAAAATTGAACCGTTGATTTCATAATTCTAGAAAGGTTTTCACAAAGCCCTTTATTTGCTCACTATCTTGAAATCCTTCTTGATATGACAATATAGAGTGATGTCAAGTCCCCAAAGTTTACTAAACACAGCAGCCCGGTGAAATGGAGTGTCACTGGTGGACAAGATGTGATCAAAGCTGTGGAGCTTGTCATCGAAACAACACCAGCAAACATTGACTGGAGCCCCAGGAGCAGGTCCAACTCTGGTGAGATTGTTGCTGCTGAATTCCCCATAAATTCCAGATATAAGGAATGTATTCAATGGTATATTTATCTCCTATTAATCAATTCATATCTTCTGTTTTAGATATAGATCCTGCCTGGATGTGCAATGTAAGGCAGCGGCAGATGATGACCCAGAAATCCTTGCAGTCGACTTCTGCTCTGACTGCCTTTACCAGCTCTGATGCCCGAACCCTGCCTCAGTTCCTGTCTGCACATGAAAGCCAGGGGTTTTCATATGCAGCAGCTGTGCGTCGCTCTCCCAGCCGCAGCCCTGGATCTCCCTGGAATGACTCACGCAGCTCCTCTCCAACTACCAGCCTGTCGGCCAAGCTGTCGTCGCTCCATCTCGGGTCAAAGGGCAGCAGCCCGTCCAGTACTACGTCAGAGAGTGCTTCGGAGAGAGAGCGAGAGCGCCCTCTCAGTGCCGGGGCAGTGCATGACTATCATAGGCATAGCTACTTCGGCAAAACACTAACTGTGGGAGGGGGACAGGGTCGGGGGCAAGCATGGACCAACAATACAGGTTTTTATGTTCACAATAAAATCAACAAAACGTTCAGACAGCCAGGGAGGCCACGGTCCAACAGTTACAGTGTCACACCACAGAACCGCTCGCCCATGATACCAGGTATATTGTCTGTGACAGAAAACTCCAGCGGGGAAAAAGAGGAGGCCAAAGCCAGTGATGGAGGGTGGATCAAAGTGGAGCGACAGAAAAGATTACCACGTCAGGACAACAAACAAGTCAGAGGTCGACAGCGGAGAGGGGGGCGGGGAGGGCGTGGCGCTGGTGGAAGAACTCAATGTGGCCAATGAATTGACAGCTTCTAGTACACAACAGGCATTGAACGTATTTTACATGTTAATTATGTCTGCAGCATGAACTTCTTATTGTACGAAAATCACACAGATGCATATGATGTGTATATACGTAGTTATATATGATCATCATATATACTTTGTCCAGTTAATGGAAATACACACATGATCAGCAAGTATTTATTAAAGTTATAAAATGCCTAGAGTCATCTTTTTATTATATCTTTTTTTTCTTCCATTTAACACAAGGTAACAACTCCTTTACCCATTCCCTTACTAAGAGCAATTTCAATTGATTTCTAAATGCCTCCTTTGTTAATAAATCTCTGATGGAATTCCACGTACTTCAGTACTACAGTGCAGCACATACATTTAGCTGAAATGTTCACCATGCTGGAAGAATAAATTATTTCCTTTGATTAAGTCAAGTACTACACTGAAAATACTCAATTACAAGTAAACATCCTGCATTCAGAACATGGATTGATCACAAGTGTGCAAGATCAAATTATCTGGCATCAAAAATAAAAGTACTCATTCATACAATTTTGTTAATTCCAACTACTTTTTGGGTAATCTAATTTACAGTGATGCATCATACTCTAAAATCATATGTTTGATGGCTTACGGTCCTGTGAGAACTATGTATGTATAGAAGCCAATGTTATTTTGTTTTCAGCTTTATGAAATGCAGTTTTCAGCTGGTTTAAGATGGTTTATTCAATTTAGGAAGTAGGAGTATCTTACACATAAAACAATGATCAAAGAATCATCCACTTGAATAAACTAGGTGAGTCATACAGCTTATTAGTTGAACACTGGTACTGGATCAGTAGTCGGTATTGACCGTTATGTCAGTCAAATAAAGTGAAATTAAAAGAAAATTAATCGTAGATGATAGCGTATTTATAAATAAGCATTAAATGGTAACAGTAAAGTAGAAGTACCTTGCATTTGTACTTTAGTAAATAGACTTAATCACATTCCAAACCCTGAATACGTGTAGATTCTGTGTTTCATTAGTTGCAGCACTAGTGTTTGAAGATGATTGAGCACATGAATCCTCAACACCAGTCTGAACACAACGCAGATGTGGCTGCAATGCTGGCAAGGAGACGACAGTTTACCCGCCGTCGATGCAAATTTGCGAAGTGAGGAATTCGCGCCACGGCACAGTTCCTGGAAGAACGCCGCTTCCGCTTCGTAAATTCCACACAAATGAATACGTTTGAAAGAATGCATAATGTAGATAAAGACGGAATAGAATTGAAGTATTGCTAACGAGTTTCTGTTATGAGTGTGGCCTCCAGGGTTTGAACGGAAATGTAGGATTTTGTTTACAGAACTAGTTGTACTTTATGCAGCTTACAGGACTTCCCGGTGGCGCGGGAAATGAACAGAGTAGTCTGCAGCCTGTTTGCGGCGTGGCATTGTTCATCACAGAGCTTCTGCAGAGATTACTTTGTTCGTCCGGGATACTTTCAGAGAGAAAATGCCTTTCACCCGCTCCAAGGTAAGGAGACGTTTAGCTTTTAGTTCAGTTTACCTGGTATTACCTGCTTCCCATTTCGTTGTTTGTTATGTTATAACAACGCCAGGATAGTTAACTTTGAAACCAGTTATCAGTATGAATGAACTTTGGCTGAGCATGTGAAGGTTACCTTTACATGCTCAGCCAACGTTCATTCGAACATTAACGTTACTGGCTAGAAAAATTAAACTAGTTCCACAAAACTACAAAGAGGAACAATCTTTTTTTGTCCAACTTACATAACCAATAACAAATTCGATAGCTTTAGTGTTACCTTCTTTGGTAACGCGATCTATTTAACGTGAGCATTAATGTTAGCTTGTTGCGTTTTAATGAATGAATCATGTTCATTATATTGCAACATTATGCAGTAAATTACATTGAAGGGGGTTTGACCCAGTTATCAATTTCATTGTCTGGGTTTGTCCACAGGGGTGTGTCCCCTCACCCTAAGTTGAAGCATTGTCTTTAACGTGACTAGATCAATTTCAAACAGATGTTAGCAGGTGTTATGGCGATATCTGTTCCCCTATCACATTATGTCCTGTATTGTAAGGCCTCTGCTGCAGGGGGAGGGCTGCAGTTATAGTTAGGGTTAGCTGGGATAACTGGTTGGGATCAGGGATAAGTTTGGATATAGAATAAGGTAAGGGGAATCATGTTGACCATAACACCATTAAACGTTGATATGGTTATTTTGAAATATTCATATTTGACTTTCAAGCCTATCTGATATGAATCCTTCCCATTCATTCATTTGGGCTTAGGAATGTTTGGTGACTGTTTTATGTAGATTTTATAGACCAGATGATGTTTCTGCCTTCTAAATGCATGTTCTCCTCCATAGAAGCTAGCAGTCCAGCCTCCATCCACCAGGATGAGTTTGAGGAGCTTTCGCAGCATCCCCCTGGTTCCCATGGAGACTTCCTCTTCCTCTTCCTCTTCCTCCTCTGAAGACAGCTGTGACAGCTTTGGCTCTGATGGAGGCTATGCAAATATGGTAACGAGACAATGGCAATTTGCACGATAAATATAATCCCATCAGACGGTGATGAATGTGCACGCCCAGTCTATAACTAATGATTGTTTCCATGTTTAGAGGAACAGCTTAAAACAGACTAGGGGGATGGCAATGAAAGCAAAGTTGTTGGAGGCCACTTCAGAGGAAGATTCATGCAGTGGGTTTGACGACAATTTGATCAACAATCAGATGAAAGCCATGGTGAGTTCGGAGGGAGTGATTAACTTGGCGTCATGTTTCATATCTTCAGACTTCTAAATACAGAATGTACTTCCTTTCAGAAAGTAGGCTCTGACTCCCAACCTCCAAGACGTGGCCGCAGGTCGAACGTCCTGAAGGTTGCCATGACGTTCCCCACCAGGAAGACGGGCGCGAAGAGGCCTGCATCTGAACCACTCCCTCAGCCTCGAGCACTGGACTCTGAGGAGGAGGAAGAAGAGAACTTCATGGACAAGAGGGCACTGAATATTAAAGAGAACAAAGAAATGGTACAATAGGCTTCTTATTATACACACATTGTTGCCATAAACTGGACTGTGATCATGACTGTGTGATTTGTATATGTTAACTCATGCCTGTTTGTTTTTTAGCTTGCAAAACTCATGGCAGAGCTGAACAAAGTACCTGGACTCTTCCCAAGACGAATGGCAATGTCAGCCTCCGCCATGGTAATATAACTTAAAGATCTTTTTTTTTCTCCTCTATTCAACATCTCACTATAATATGTTTTGTCAGTAACCTGCATTAATCGCTAAAACTTCAACCCTTTTAGTCCCGGCCTGCCCCCCGTAGGTCCATTGGAACTCCCAGAGCTTGTAGGAAGAACCCAGACCGTTTGTCTCGACCTCACACACGGTCCCGCACATTGGTGGATGGACCCCCCAGCCCCACTCCAGAGGAGGAAGAACCTGAGGATAAGTTCAGCCTGGTCCGAAAAAGCCGCTTCTTTGAGGAATACGATGAGCCAGTAAGTTGCACCTGTTTGTCTGCACTCCTATTCACATCACATGTCTTGAAAATACAATTGCATTGTAATTGACCGGCTGACTTTTTTTCCTGCACAGCCCCGTCGCCGTTCTTTCAATGGCACCAAGGCCATCCCTCATGTAGTGCGGCCTGTGGACGACATCACTGAGGCAGAGCTGCAGAACATCTGCGACACTGTGCGGGACAAAGTCTACAACAGCTCCACTGTAGGTCCCGTTCTCACCGTGAATCTGATTATTTGAGAAGCTGCATTCGTTTTGTGGAGCTCTGTGGCTGAAGTTGTAACACTTTCTTTCTCTCAGGGATCCACCTGCCACCAGTGCCGCCAAAAAACAACCGACACTAAAACCTCCTGCCGTAATCCAGAGTGTTGCGGGGTGAGGGGTCAGTTCTGCGGCCCATGTCTCCGTAATAGGTACGGAGAGGAGGTCCGAGATGCCCTGCTGAATCCGGTGAGTTCCAAAATAAAATTGTGACATTTGGTGACGTATGTGCTGCGATAGCCTTCTTTTAGTCCCTGATAGGACAAGGTTTCTACTGTCAGAAAAATTAGTTAATCTTACTTAGATGAACGTTAATTTTGTATGAAACCACTTAGCTTGTCATTAATGTTAGTAGCATATACTCGACATGGATGTTTCATAGAATATATGATCATTCGCGTTGGTCTCAAAGTTATGGAAATGCATTTTTTAAAAAATGTGTATGAACCCCGACAGGACTGGCAGTGCCCGCCGTGCAGAGGGATCTGCAACTGCAGCTTCTGTCGCGCAAGAGAAGGCCGCTGTGCTACTGGAGTGTTGGTTTACCTGGCGAAATATCATGGCTTTGATAATGTGCATGCCTACCTCAAAAGGTAACCGCAGCATTTTAAGATCTGACATTTTCCATTTTTTTGTATTCTCTATGCCATTTTTTTTAACACTCTGTCTCTTTTCTTCTCTGCAGCTTGAAGAAGGAGCTGGAAGAGAATAGCAAGTGAAGTGTGGCAGAGGGAACTGCTCTTGCTAATCCTGTACCTGACTGACCATTTGTATATAGGCAAAGTCCAAATATTAGTTTTGCAACCGTCATAGCACAATGCGTATTGATATCTGGGAAGGTTCATACTCTTTAAGCATTGACCAACATCTGGACGTTTGCAATTTAGGTGACAAAGTTGGTGTTAAAAGTCATGGATTTGTCAATTTCGTTCGTTAATGACTTTAACATTTAAGATGATTTCATTGTCTTCAGACGTACATTTCCACGAGACTGTAAAATATAAATGTCTAGTAGCTGAATCTTTCCTGCTGCAATAATGTCGCCTTGCTTAGATCTACTGTGTGTTTACATTGTTCTAAATGTATAGATGTTACACAGCCTGCTTGTAAATGAGGGGATCCATCTCTGTGCCTTTTCTTTGTTTGTTGTAGCTGCAAATTAATGCTTGTGTTTTTACAAGTTGCTCCGTCTTTTGGAAAACTCCCGAAAGTTCAATTAAAAAACAAGTTAACGGTTAACTCGGGACGTCCTGCAGAACTGGGCCAAAGAGTTTGCTTGCTGCCGAGGTGGTGCAGGTGGGAAAGGGTGCAGGCTGGGGTCCACTGGTTCTCACTTCTAAATGGAGAGGAACTATGTGATATACTACTGTGCCTGGTTAAATATCCTTCATTAGATAACTGTCACTAATGGTGTGGAAACAATTAGCACACTCTAATGGGAGTCTCATACCTGTAAATCATTTTATCCTGTTAAAGCCCATTCCCGCTCTGCTCCAGTCTCTTTGGCTCATTTTCTTTCCTAACGCTGTTAAGTAGGAATGGTTGAAGGTGCCACTGAAGTGGCAATAGAGTTATGACCTGCATTTTCTGCTCAGAAACGAGATACTCTACACAAAATGACATGAAATTAACCCTTGATGAAAGATACTTTGTTCGACCTACATCAGGACATCGGTTTCAGAGGTAATCAACGGTTGAGGGTTCATTAGTGCGCTGGCAGGTGGAGGTTATCTCACTGCTTGCTTTGTGTTTATTGGGTCAACTGTAAGTTTGAAATAAAGTGGTTATCACTGCAAAGTCATGTTATCAGTTGTCTGCGTCATCCTGCGCTGAACAGTGGCAGGTGTTTTTGTAACGTTAGCATGGATTGAAGGTCGCAGGAGCTGGACGTTAGTCAACATTTCCAGGAGGTGGAGTCAGTCTTCCCTCATAGTTCGGTTTCAGAATCATGTTTATTGCCAAGTAAAGATTTCACAATACGAGGAATGTCTTGTTTCATCGGTGCTCACAATCAACATGATGACAGGAAGAAGTGAAAGCGACTGGAAATCAGTGAGTCCTGTGGTCCTTGCTTTTTGGGGGGACAGGGATGATGGTGGAGGTCTTGAAGCAGAACATGCCAACATGTCTCCAGTGAGGTGTCGAAGAAGTCTGTGAATACTGGAGACAGCTGGTCAGTACAGCACGGCTGCTTTGCGGGGGGGTCTTTAAAGGTCTGTTGACATACATCTCCAAGATGGAGAAAGTTGTCCCTGCAGTCGGGGAGGAGGGGGCCTCTGGTGACTGTGGAGAGGTCCGATCCTCTGTTGAGGTGGGGGATTAGGAGCTGCTGGGTTGGAGGTGGTGGAAGGTGTCACGGGGGATGGTGGGGTCAGGACGGTCCCATTGTCTTTCGAAGCAACAGTAGAACTCGCTCAGGGTGTTGGCTGTGCGCATTTCATCAGCATAGTGGGGGGGCTTTAGTTTTGTAATTGGTGATCAGCCTGAGCCTTTCCCATAGAGAGGACGACTGGCATTTAGCTTTTCTCACCTCCTTGCTAAACACTTTGCCTCTGTCCCCATTCACACCATCTGAGAAAGATTACCCATGACGTAATGTTGTGATTTGAGAAAATTGTCACGTTTGTGTATATAAAACAAGAAATACTATAATTTTTAGCCATATGCTTGCCATGTAAATTGACTTAGACCCAACACAAGTAGGCTACCACATAGCGAGTACTTGGAATAGGGTGTTAATGTTTTATTAGGTTCTTTAATTTACATTTCTGGAAATATAAGTGTTTGCTTTCTTGCAGACATTGATACCGCTTCTCTATATCTGTTGAATACTAAGCTACGGCCAGCAATCTGGGATCTTAGCTTAGCATAAAGAACAGAAACAGAGGGGGGAGCAGCTAGCTCGGCTCCGTCCAACGATGAGGAAGTCTGCTGTTCTTCTTATCTGTTGCCTGGCAACCTGCCCTGGTCAAGAAGTAGTCAGCACACAGCCCCCGTCTAATCAAATAACGGCTTCGGTTTACAACTCCAACAAGAAGCTTTCTATCATCACGTGTAAAACAATAAATATATTAAGCTAAATATGATCAATTGAACACTGATTAAGATAACTTGTTACCTATGGTTCAAATAACAGAACAAAAACATGAACTTCACAATTGTTCTTTAGAGGCGAATACATGAAATTGCATCTAAATAAAACGATGATCATCACATCTACGTAAATACGTAAATACAACTTCTAATGTAAAATCTCTTATTTTTTCCTTCCAAAAGGAAAATTTCCAAAACCATTATTAGTATAATAAAGATGCACTTGAAAATACTAGTCCTGTATTAAATACCAATGATCATCCACTTTGGGGTGATGAATATTTAGGGAAGTAATTGTTTACAACGCTCAAGCATTGAGCTGATCTGGTAATCAGGCTATGAAATACAATATTTATTCATTAGAGCAGATTTAATGAGGCCTCGCGGCGCTAATTATGAAAACCAGTGTAGCAGTAAATGAGTAGCGCATGGTGGCGGGCTGCGGGGTACCTGTAAGGAGGGACTGGGGGTTTAAGTGCCCTCAGTGCCATGGCACACTGAGCAGCAACACACAGCCCTGATTGTGGCCGTCCGTCCCACAGCCATACATCACCGGACCTGCAGACAGGTGGCAGATGGGCCCCACGTCTCTACGTAGCCTGTCTCTCAAACCGCCAGGATTTACTGTTGGATTTCCCCAAAGCATCCTAATGTTCCGATTATCTCTCCTATTGGACATCGGCAGACTGCAAAGCAGAGGATCTCGGTATAGGTGCTTCAGGTGGACGTGATCAGTGCAGTTCCATTGATATACTGCCTGCCATAAAGCTGAAACAGGTTGAGCACTTAGTCTGCAGTTTTCTATTTGTATGCATGTCTTCAGAGATGTGGTAGGATTTCACAGTATAATATGGGTTTTGATTGACTGATATTTTCATTATGGCTGCAGGGTAGCGTGAAGACTGTTAATTTGCTCGAGAGTCCTGCAGGTCTACGTTGATTGTAGTGGAGCCAGAAGAAAAGCTGAATAAATGAAACTCACAGGGCACAATCACAATCTGTGGGTCAAAATCAACTGATTAAGTATAATTTAGAATCAATCTGTCAGGCCTCTGTAATAAACACCCTTTCAGGCTTGCTGCTTAAAGGGTGGGTTTAAAATCTTTCCAATACTTCCTTAAAACACACTAACATGCTGTCACATATGAGCAGCTTAGCACTGGATGCTGAGACATGAAGGACAATATCTGTAGCTCTTCTTCAGTCGTTTATAACCTTTAGCAGCCAGAGTTTGACAAACCAAATAGGGGATATTCATTCCCATTTAAAGCAGTAGATGTGATGTCATTCTGGAAGAGACCACTCCCATCAGGACAGACAGTTTCCATCATCATGTGCTGTTTATTTACATCATCATCAGTGAGAGCAACACAATGACCCTCCCCTCTAAGGGGACAAAGGGACCCAAGAAAATGATCCACACAGCATGACAGAGCCACTGGATCCCCTCCCCGCTGGGGTCGAGCATGCAAGCTCACACTAACGCACTAACCTACTTGTGGAAAATACAGGAACACGCAGCTGATCTTATCACTTTTCAACACACAGAGGTTTTCACACCACCAAACTCTCAAAGGTGCATTCATGCACCGCCGCTTTAATATCCCTCTCTCTCTCTTAATGGACTTTTCCTTGCTGAAAGTCTGATCACGTCCTGCGTTGATATTCTCCGTCACCTGAGGAAGAGCCGCTCCTCTGCTGTTCCTTTTCATATCGCACTAATCCGAGAGCATCGCAGCCACCGAGCACGCGCCCGACTTCCCACCGCGTTGTCTGTTCAATAGATCTAAATGCAGATTTCCCTTCAGTCACTCCTCCTATTGAAACATTCACCGTGTCAGCCTCTTTGTCAGACTCGCTTTGATTATTTCCCCTCTTGCCATCTTGATCCAAAATCAACTCAGCAAAAAAATCCTGCTTATACATGCCAATCTGCAGGATTGGATGTTTATTGATTAATTGCACCACGTGAGTATTCAGGAGTTAACTTTAGTTTTTTCCCACCTAACTTTATTCAATTTGAAACAGAACTCAAGCTTCAGCTGATTCGTGAGCAGTTCAGGAGCAATTGTCTAATGCCAACACCCTTCAGATATAAATATATACAAAACAGTATGAGAGTACATCCATATGTGATAGTGAAATGAGATGAAACATGAAGACTGATCAGAGGAGTTATATGGACCGATCATGTTTTTTGATGCAGCTCAGCAGGACACATTCCCCCAAAAGAAAAACCCCTCTGGGTCTGACCTCTGCATCGCGGCATGTGTACCGAGGAGAGTGCTGCTTAATGCATAGTGACTGACTCCGGGTGGCAGGAGGCTTATGACATGTTCCTTTCCCTCCTGTTCTAGCCAAGCAAAGTGATGGAAACAGCAGTTTGGTCCATGTGTCAGAGACATTATCAAAGGGCTGCCTGCAGTTGCTCCATCTCGCAGGAAATTGCCAACTCACCCTAACAAAGGAAGGAATAAGTGCACTTGCTGCTGCCTTCAAGGGGAGCATGATAAGTTGACATTATAAATAAAGAATTGTTCATGGAGGTTGTGGTGGTGGTGTAGTGTGTGTGTGTGTGTGTGTGTGTCCTCTCTCCAGGTTTCCATGGCGACGGGAGGATTTTTACAGC
>CAAKHC010019690.1:197722-230453 GCA_901007825.1 Macroramphosus scolopax | reverse complement strand
CCCCCCCCCCCCCCCCCCCGATACCGGGACCTCTTTTTTTTTTTTTGTCACAGCAGCTCTGCACTCTGCTCTAAATGGCTTTTCATTGTGTTGTTCTTTTTGCAAGAAAGAAGAACAAACATGGCACCTCTTTGCTCACACACACACACACACACTCGCATCTCTTCAATCACACAGAAGTCGCCGGAAAACAAATCCCACGAGGAAAGAAAGGCCCTGAGATGTTCTCCTCTTTAACAGCTGGTAATATGTTGCAAGGACACAGGAAAAACGGGCCCCGTATCCCTTTTGTGTTTAAGTGTGGTGTTAAACAGTGTGGACGCTCCTTAATGCAGCATGGCGAATGTATTTCCACAGCTGTCAGAGTGATGGACAGAGGGGCGAGTCGCTCCTTCGCAGCGGCATGACTCTACCTGCACACAATAGACCTGCAGGATGGGAGTGGAGACTGATGAGAGGGAGATGGAGGAAGGAGGGTGGATATGTGTGTAGGGGTGGAGGGGGGGAGGAGGTGGGTGAAGGGTACGGGGGGGAAGTTTGTCCCATCGCAGGAGTTATTAAGTTTGTCTCGTGGACACACTCGGTTTCACCAGGGTGCTCGTCCCCTCGTTCATAATAGATGCTAATCTGTTCAGGGCTGACTGATGACAGAGCTTCCTGCCCTTCATAGAATTAGTCCTCAGCTTTATCAAAGGACCCAAACTGCCTGCTAATTAGACTCATTTCCTTCCAACATGAATTATTTATTTCAATTGTAGCTGATCAGAGGCGATTGTGACGCATCGCGCCCGCCACCAGTTTTCACACAGATGCGCATGCCACCACACGTCCTCCAACTCCGAGAAGTGTAACAGGACCGGGGGACTCGTGCAGCCGCTTTGCTGTGTTTCTACAGAAGCTTCAATATAGACATTCGGAGTAATTTCTAGATATACGTTCTGTCATCTGTGTAAATGTTTCCCTTGTTTTGGGAATTACACTTAAATGAGAGACAAATACACACCTCCTATATCTATAAGGATCCAGAGGAAGGGTTTATGGATTTATTCTATAAGTTTCACTCTCCTCATCAAAACATTCAACACCCTAATTACATCTACTTAAGTAATTTTGTGGAGGAAAAAAAAAAAACACTGTGCTTAATTGCTTTACTATCTGGAAGGCAGAAATATGCAGAGTGAAAAAACGTATAGCAAACGTGAGGGAACTGCTAATAAGTTGGGTATTTGGTTTGCATTACCAAATAGCGTATTATACCCGGCAAAGATAGGAGGCTAAAGAGAGCGAGGGCTCTGTTCTTGAAACTGTAATCAGACAAAGGCAGATGTACGGATAAACACTCGCGGGGAAGTTTGGAATAATTGTTCATCTGTTCTCAGAGCTTCTCAGATTATTACATTACACACACACTGTGATTTCACATCTATACGTTCCAGGTATGGGAGTGAACGACGGACCTGTTCCTGACCACAATACCCACTGATAAGGTTAACAACAACAGCCCAGGTATTACAATAGTGGGAAATGTGTAATAAGCTGAAATCGGCATGATGGAGTATTGTGCTGCATTTCAAAAGCTTCTATTTACAAATCAGCTCGTATACGACGGGGCTACAGACGGCTGCCCTCTTCTCGCTCAGCGAGGTTCGACGCACAATGAGGCTCAGTTTCATTCCACAATCGTAAAGTTTATTCAGACTTTGAAGCAGTCATTAAAAAAAAAAAAAAAAGACACCCTTTGCTCCAACCTTAAAATGCTCTTTTGGTCGCCGTTTCCACATGAACAATAAGAAATTATATCGAGGCATGAAAAAAAAAAATCTTTTTATAATGAATAATACATTTAGTGATTGCAAATAATTGCGGTTAGTGGCTTATTTGCCGCAGGTTGGGGAGGGTGACTCCATTCTACATAATCTAAGGATCTGAACCCTCACCCTCACTGATGAGGCCTATTCAGGGCTCCGCTGCCCTGTGCCCCCTCCCAGCTCCTTATGTGATGAGGACTGTGTTGTTAAAGTTTCAAAGCAATGATTTTACACAGCGTTATTCACCCCTCTGTTATGTAGCAGAAAGAAACCGACCGATACTGTTTCCGTCCTCAGCACGGAGGAGGACGGATGAGAGGGGAGCAGCGGTACTGTTTGGACACCAAAGGAATCCCATAACTGACAGGGGCCTGCAAAATGTATTAAAGCACAATGGGGTCCAATATGTGTTTGCATGGAACCCAAATTGCAGAATCATGTAATATTTTGTATATTTGTTGGATGCATGTATCTTTGACCCGGCCATACTTCAGAATACACTGAGGGAATTGTTTCATAATTGCAGCATCTGTTACGAGAGATGGATGCAACCGTTCTCCAGGTTGTTGTACCTCAAACTGTTTGTGGCTGAAATATAAACTTCAATGCAACAAGAGTTCCTAAAGACACGGGCCGTCCGAGTAATTTAGCTCGTCCGAGCAATTGAGAAGGATCTCCGAAGCGGCCTTTGGAAACAAACGGTGGACGCACGCCGTGTAACAAGAAGCTTTCTCTAAACAGTTTCAAAACAAAAAAACTTGATCCGCTTCCCATTTGGCTGCGCGTACAGCGGACCTCTCAGAAAAAAGGCCTTCATGGATTATTAGCAGTGTTGGTGGAAAACAGAAATATAGAAATAATTGCACACATTGTCCTCCATTTGAAAAGAGATACCCAGGGAAATCATGAAGAGAACAAAAAAAACAAAAATTCAGGATGCTGCAATAATTACGTGCGAGTATCCAGTACTCTCTCATGGAATATATCAGTGGCCACCATGTCTGGGGTTTGACCTGCAGTAGCTGCACAAATCCCAAACAAACAAGGGGAAAAGCGAAGGAACTCCCCTCGTGGTCGGCTGGACGGCCCCTGGATAGAAAGGAAGGCTCTGCACAGACTGACCACTTGGACAACGACCACACGGAGAGTCAACAAGACTCACAGTCAACCGATGTTGCGATTTTTAACACGCATGTAATAAAGATTTCTCCTTGTTCTTAATGTTGAAAGTTGTGGTCGATGTCAGCCTCCCTTCAGTCCTGTATCATCATATTAGAAATTGAAATTCCAAGAGATAATTGAAACTATGAGCAGTGGGGGGGGTGCAGCAGCAAGGTGCATAGTTTCGCACTTCCTTTTCCAGTTCATGTAGTCACCATAGAAGCCGACACTTGCTGGGGGTACTAATGGCACTCGTGCCCCGGCGACACGTAATTAAATGTCTCCATGCAAAATGAGCACTCAGGTCATGTTTAATGGGCAGAGAGCTAATAAAGGTTTGGCTGAGCTGGAGGTGAGCTGACTCACCCCACAGCAGCGGCACAAAGGTGGTGCAGAGACAAGAGCAGGGTGAGCTGCCGGTCGTCAGGTGGACTCTGTCGGGCGCCACTATCATCCTGCACGGTGACACGTCAGCAGCAGCAATGCAACTAAACACAAACTACCAGACCCACCGGCTGCAGTTGTGGTTATGAATGTGATATTTGTTTTGGCTGAGACGAACTGTTGATGTTGTGCATCGTGTTGGATGATCATCAGCTGTACAATCGTTCATCTGTGGCTGTGCAGCTCATATTTTCTCAGTAATATCGCAGGAGAAGAGACAACATGACATCTAACATAAACCTTTGAGTCGATACTCCGTTTTTTAATGGAGAAAGACGAGAATATCAATACGAGCTCATTTACAAATGCATTTTGTTGCCCAGTTACTTATAGTTAATTGATTTTAACAGCCACATGGGAGATGTAGCAAGAAATCAATTGAAGGGCCAAGTTAAGTGACTGCATGACAGCTCGCATTGTGGCCAATTCAACGTCGTCTAATTTTCAAAGACAATAATCCAGAGGGGGACAGGCAGGAGGAATGAATATTACTGCTGAGCCTGACACCCCACCTCCCTCCACAACAGCAATACTGAGCTGTCGGGCAAGAAAACATGAGGTGAACTGGAATAAATCCTCCTGGTAAATGTTATTACAAACAATATGCCTTCATGAAAGAGAAAGAGGGGAGAGCATCTGAGCAGACTGACCATTCTGCAAACCGTTTATCAGCTTGAAATGCTATTTCATGCATTAATACTCCACAAACTGCATCCCCCCCCCTCAACACGTTCAGAACAAAGCCCTACGATTTATGATTACCAGTCAACTAAGCAGCAGCCTGTGGCCCCCGCCGGCACACCACTTCCTTTTACTTCCCTCACTGTGAGCTCGTCTCAGGGCCCCTGCAGGTTCAGAGACAAGGCTGTCAGGATAATGTGATCAAGGTGGATGCAGGCGGAGAGGAGCTAAATCGTGGCCGGGGGATGACATACTTTGATTTTTAACCATTACAGAGTTTTCATAAAGCTGCAGTCAATTTATTTTATTTATTCTAATGAAGAGCATTAGGAGTGCCATAGTGTGCTGCACTGCACATTGATCGCCTCGTTAATCACACTTTGCAGACACTCGCAAATCAAGTTCTAACAGCAAGCACTGAATCAAGCGCAATGAAGCATAAGCTCCTTCACAATTTATGATCTTTCAAATTGCATCTTTTCAACCATTAAATTGCAAGATACCATAAATTTTTATCCTCTCGTCTTCAGCCCTGGTATTGATTCTGTCGTGTGAAAAATAGAGGAGTAGTAAATTCAGGCAGTTAGGCGGGATTTAAGCCTTGTCTTCAGAAAGGAAACTGAATGGCACAAGGAAGGCTGTTAATTTGCCATCGAGAACAAATATCAGGAGCGATCAAATTTTAAAAGTCCAACAGGGGCTTTGCAGACGTGGCTCGGATGGGCTTCAATCCTTCGCAACCTTGAGCTCTTTTACTTCACTACTCCTGAAATGCCGATGCTCCTTCAGGGTCTTTTACCTACCATTTTTTAAGATTAGGTACCTGATGTGCTGAAGAATTAGAATTAAGTCCTCACTATATATGAGAATGACGACATCTTCTCTTCATGTGCCAGACAGTTGGAGATTTTGAAGAGAAAATGAGGAAGAAATAGGACAAACTGTCGAAGGTTCGAAGGACACGACTATGAGCAGTTCATATAAGATACTATACGTTCTTAAATGCCAATACTTCACTTTCTTTTCTCACTCTGAGAAACAGTAGTCAAACTCTAAGGTGCAGCACTTAGAAAGGTCATTATATTAAACCTGGGAAAATCTTAAATGGTTCTTACCTGCCCCATACTGTTTTCAGAAAATGGCATAATCGTTCTCAGATTGCATCTCACTCACAGGGAGCTGTGAGGAACACTTGTCAAACAATACAGTCAAATTAGTTCTTTGTGATTGGCCATGTTGAGCATCTATCCAGGACGTTATATATATCTAGGAAAAGAATCAGAAGTGCCAGAAAAGGAGTCTCAATTACTGTGATTAGGAGAAGCAAAGGAGAAGGAAAGAAAACCAGTCAACAGTTTCCAAACGTGAAGGGTTAACCTCGACACATCTGTGCAGGGATCAAGTCTTAAGTTATGATTGGAAAGTGGCTCTGCTGTTACATTTGGCTTGGAAATAGCAAGGCTGCAATGTGAGACGGAATAGTTCTGTTTCATATACCTCAGCACGTCTCTCTTTTTTTTGAATGTTTCCTGCAGGTCTGCCCATAGATGGACTATAAAGGTGAGTCACACATCCACACTTCTTCTCGCTGTACGAATGTAAAGCCATAAATCCCTGATACGAATGCTGCCGTCTTGCGCAGGTGGAACCAGAATCTGAGCAGTAGTTATTGGTTTACTAATTATTAATTCACTTTTGTTTCACTGTTTGAAACGGATCACGACTATGAAGAGTTAATATCAAATCAAAAAAGCTCTGTAAATGCCTCTGTGACTTCAGGTATTTCACACATCCCATTTTTTTTCTAGCATCTTAAAACCAAACTTATCAGAAAAATCAACACCTGAAATGGCTAAAATGTCAGAAACCGTCCTTTGATGTAACATCATTCTTCAGTTTGGTGAATCTGTTAACCTGGAGGGGGCGGGATTTATGACCTATGCTGCAGCCAGCCACAAGGGGGCGATCAAGATCTGTTTTGACAAGCTCTCACGGCGTCCATCTTCGAATACGGTCTATCCTTTGGCCACAACTTTGGTTTGAACAGCAGCTTGTTAATTAATGTTCATAAATATAATGTAGAGTGAAGCCCTGTAAAATAGCAGCGTCCGATCTCTGCAGGTAGTAAAAAGGTAAAAGACGACTGAACTGGTTTATAGGAAGAAACGTCTTCATTTATATTTTACTCCTTAGAATTGAGTGTAATTAAACCTTAACTAACCTCTGCACACAGGAAAAAAGGGGCAGCAGTAATCACAAATCTCTGTGCAAGACAACTGCTCAGAAGAGGTGAACAGTGAAGCTGCAGCAGCACGATCAACAAGAAGATAACGACGCTCCAGCATGCAGCCAAAGCCGACAATATGACGCAACATCCTGGTGGAAATAACGCTGGTCGGGCAGCACAAGTATTTGTGACACAGAACCTCCCCAGGGGAAGAGAAATCAGCAGAGGAAATAGCATGCAAGGAAAACAAACCATAATAGAAGGCATAAAATCCCACAAACATTGGATTGATCAGACAATTACAACCCATCTGGCTTGTTAAACTCAATCTGCTATCACACACAGGTTGGCACTCTGCCTCTTTGCAGTCGGTGGCGCAGTTGGACTGTTCCCAGACCAGCCAGCAAACGGAAAACTAAAGGTTAATTCTGCCACTGTTCATTTATAATACAATTCTTATCATTATCAACTAATCTCATGCAAAGATTAGTCAGAGGAGAATAATTTATCCCCGTGTGCAAGACGGGCAGCAAAGGCTGTAATTTGAGCGGAGGGTTGCTGAGAGACAGGAAACAGTCTGGAAAGAGAGTGTATGACATGCAACAAAGGTCAGAAGATCTAAAGTGATGAACCTTTAACCAGCAGGCACTCAAATCTTTCTTAAGAGTGACAGAACGTTTGTGGAGTTATTTTAAAGATGCACCATAGAACCGGTCCTCCTCACTGACTTGTTGTCGATCAGCAACATGGTCAGAGGATTGATTGCATATATATTTGTCAGATGATCAGCCAGCAAACCCCATGCGGGTGATTCAATAGTTGGATGTAGATTTTGCATCTGAAAAAAGAAAAAGGCAACATGTGCAAACATCCGAGCTAACAGCGTTGACAGTTTGGAACTTTTCCGACAAACCACCACTTGTCTGCATGAATGCATGAAATGTTCAGACCAGGAAACTTTGATGTTCCATCACATTTCTGTCATTATCTCTGTCATTAAACAAATCTTTTCTTATGTTGTACATGGTCTGTAGAGCCGTAGCACTTTGTGTTTCCGTTGTTGTCATGTTCTTGTGTTTTAAAACTGCCCGCAAGAACTTCTTCTCGTGGGACAATGCAGATCTGAACCCAACCGCTAACCAGGACTATCTGTGTGGCCAACGCCTGATTCCTCCGCGCCACAGACCTTCACTGTCGTCCACAAACTATTTAACACACATCAGTGAGCCACGCTGTTGCCCCGGGTGATTTTTCCGTACGATGAACATGTGGACTGCAGTTTATTTTTGGGCCGACCACATCCACCATCCTGCTGCTGTAAATACTGTTTCACATTAAATCTGTGGTGGGAAAAACAAGTTCCCAAGAAATGCACCATTTAGTCCTGGTTGAGTAATATTTGTTATCTTAGAATAATAATGAAGATTAACGTATGTGGACTGAATTCACCTTTAGAAGGAACAAGTGGGCTTGTGGCTGAATGCCCGAGTGAGGAAGTTGAGCTTTTTCATCTAAAGATATATTACGTAAAATTTCTGTATTAAAATGTCAAGACCATCTATAGTACTAAACTTTCATGAGTTGAGTACTGACAGTTTCTAACAATGTTCAAACCCAAATAAATCAGATCAGTTCACCTGTCAACAGCGTCAGATCATTTAGCCACAAGTCACAACATCGTACAACACGCTCATTAAGATGCTTTAATGTGATTGTTTTGACAGCGCCGAGCTACCCCACGACTGAAGTACACACATTACAGCTACTGTACATAAGCAGGTTATACTACTTACGGCTGTTTCATCATAATGAAATTCCATTATCTTACTCAACATGACGCAGTATAAATACAACTTCAATATATTATATTATATATGATGACGCTGTGAAACGTCTTTTGTTTGTTTGGATTGAGATACCTCAAGCGGCAAAAACGACACGAGTGAGTTTGAGCTGCGGAGCTCGATGAACCAACAGGACACGAGAAACTGGAGGAAGCCCCGTGTCTGGATGTTACGTTGATGATCCTCGTCGTGGGATATTCTCAGGCTGCATCCTCTGCTTAAAAAAGTCAAATATACCACTTTGTATGTTCCTCTTGTGATGACTCAAATAGTCAACTGGGCAAACACAGTCTGACTGTACAGGCAAGCACTTATCAACAAGCACACAATAGTGCACTCAAAAAGTCACTTTCATAAGCCCAACAAAAGGGGATGCTGACAACTTCTTGTGAACGCCAAAATGCCGCCTGACAAGCTTTCAAGGGACCGTTGAGCTCTGGCAGATTACGGAGATCTTTATCTTTTCATAAAACAGAGTGCAGCATTTAGGCGCCAATGACTGGGAATACAATCTGAATTGTAAAGTGTGTCACAGCCATTACATGGTGATGTAGGGCCAGTAATGGTGAGAGTAATTGTGTGATGACAGTTTCACTGTGCAGTGACATTCTCCGGGGCATTGTCATCATCCCTGCCAGGTAATACGGGTCCACCGGGGATTGGGTATGTCTTACAGTTGGAGTTTCTTCTTAATAAATACCCGCCAAGCCCCCCAACCCATCTTTACTTACAGCTTTGTCAAACCCAAGAACAGTTTTTTTTCTTCCATATAGCTGTGGGTCTCAGCGAGGTAATTAGATGTTAATGTCAAATAATGGAATCATGGCAGGTTGTTACATAGGGAGAAGTGCAGACCTCGGTGTGATCCCAGAGTGAAAAGCACAATTGCTTAAAAATCAAAACATGCTGTCAGCGGCTCACCTAAGCAGCGGAAAATGCCCCGACTTCGGAATACATTACAGTGGTAATTGCTCAGACAAAATTACCTTGTCTAAGATGAGCTCGACCAGACATCTGAGACATGCATGTCGATTGGCTCAATTTCATGATCATTCGGAGGCTGAAATCCAGGCTTTTATGTTGGAAGAAATCAACAGGGAATTGACATAAACATCTCATCAGAGAAATTACAATGAATGCATTGTTAGAAATCTATTTAAAGTGGAGCTATACTTTAGAATAACCGTTATTGCTGCTCTAAAATATTTGCCCGTGTTACACTGAGACATCAATGCAGAGGGACAATGGAAATATTGTGGATAGAAATGCAGTTTGTTGCTCCATCTTGTGGATAATCTCCTTTTGTAAATGCAGCGTTCATCATCATGTCAGCCGTCCTTTTTTCCCCAACCTGTGCTGTTGCATCTTTGAGAGACAAAGAGGAGGGGAAAGCAGCGAGTTAAATGACTTAATAAACACAAGTATAGCATCATGCATGGACTCCACCTTTGATTGTTAGTTGTGGTTCGTTCCCCGGCTGGGCTTTTCAACACACACATATCCGGACAGGGAGCTAAAATCCCTCTTGTGTCTGTGATCTGATGAGGATCACCTTCATCCATTTGAAAGGTGATTTCCGAGCAAAATTGTTTCTCCGAACACATGCTGCTTGAGCCGAGAGCACATTTTTCCAGCATGTTAACAAACATGTAATTTCCATAAACACATCCAGTAATTGACAGCTTGATTTGGGCTCTGCCAGGAGGCTGACAGACAGTTCTTGGCTGCTTTAATGCAAGCAGAACAGGCTTTAAGGCCTCACCAGGCTGTAATGAGCCTCTCAGGGCTTTGTCTGGATTAGACCACCAACAACAGACAAAATCTCACACAAATCCCATCCAACATTATTCATCTTGTTGGATTAGACCATGTACCGTAATTCAGAATTAGCTTCAACTCAATTAAGAATAGGAATGAATTGTGAATGATTAAAGCTCTTACAATGAGCAGAGTTTGACACTAGAAGGTTATTTTCATGTTCGTTGGTGAAAGTGTGAATTGAAATCTGTGACATCACAAATATCATGGAGGCCGATCCCGGACCAATCATCAGACGTGGAAACTTGAAGCTCTAAGGTCACCAACGTGGAGATAAACTTTACTGATTTAGGAGACGTTTTGTGTTCAGGCAAAACGTATTTGTATATTCATATATTCTGGAAGGAGGAGGAGGAGGGAGAAGCAGTTGGGGGGGGGGGGCAGTTTGAAGGATTTGAATCTGGTTATTATATTTTTCTGAAAAAAAATAATAGACACACTTTATAATATTTCTTATAGCATTTGTTTGTCATATTACAATATAACTTCCGATTTTGTTGCTAAGGATGACAAATATTTCAGACAAGGAATATAAATATACAATGTTTATATCCAATTAAATAACTTTTTATTGGCATTTGCTGCATGAAAAAGAGCCTTATTTTCACTCAGATTCACGTTGTTGCTTCATTTCCTCACTGTTTGTTAATGCAAACGGAGTCATGGCGCTCGAGTAACGTGAGGTTACACCGTGTGATATTTGGTTTTGTGAGTTAATTGAAAATGTATTACAAAAGTATATGATACGAGTGAAAGGTTTCTGTTTTGTCCGGGGTGTGTGCTTCATCTGCAGACGTCGGTGGAGTGCACATTGAACCCTGCAGTATCTGCTGTCAAAGATTCGCTGCTTGAACATCAGCAGCACATTCAGGTCTTTTCTCGTTTGTGAAAGACTGCGGTTCAAGAGCAGCGGAGAGAAGACGGCGAGCACAAGAGGAAAAATAGACTCCGATAAATCTGTATTGAACTGAGTGTGAGGGATGTTAATACATATTAATGGTGACAGGAATATTTGCAAGTGAATACACAGGCAAAGGGGATTAAACATAACTCTCCATAGAAGGGGAGGTATCATCACTCCCATTCTGGCGTGGGACTCGGCCATATCAGATTCATCCCCATGCACATTGCCAGCAAACACTAAGCCCTTATCTCTTCACTGGGCCTCTCCGGAGAGTTTACAATTTCTCGCTTCGTTGGAGCCTGAGCTGAGCTTGTTACTGGCACAAAGGCTGAGAGGTGGCCTGGTTGAGAGCACAAAGCCGCCCTCACCTCTGGACGGACACAGTTCCCTCAGATAACGAATGACATGTTGGACAGCGGCACTAGTGTCCCGTTAAATGTGCGAAACGGCCACACAGGCCTCACGGCGGGACTCCAAACAAAGTTAAAGTTAAAAAAGACACATGAAACACTGACACTGCTTCAGTGGAGCATCCATGCTAATGAGCTGACGGGAACCCAGCAGATGTGGCCCGGTCCCTGGGAGACACTTCAACGTCCTGCAAAGGGTGCGATTCTCCGAGGGAGCGAGCATCAGAGAGAACGTCCCATTTGCTTCTCCGCTGATTATATTAACTCCCCGGGGGATTAATGACACGAACGTAGACATGAAATTTAAGGCAAATGTGCCTTTAAAACCACGACACAATCAATGTTCGGTCATCTTCAGATGAATGAGCCCATTTGGAAACTAAACTTATCAGGATAATGTTCACAGACATTTTCCAGCACCTTTATTCATCTGCACCGTCTCCTGCATGAACTGGAGTCTTTTAGAATTTAGCAACAAACAACAATTTTTATTTTCTTCGTAATGCGTCTGCATTTGGAGAATACGACACAGTTATGTGCAGCAAAATAATCAACAAAGAATTCTGAATTAAGATTAAAACCTAAAGCAGTCAATTATAATTGAATGTGTTGTAGAGAAACCTGTGTCATCTAATTATAATTATGCAAATGAGGGCCATGAAAAATAAAACGGGGTTTGAGCCTGAGCAACAATGGACTTCGCTTTCAATTTATTTCATCTCCTAAATATGGCTTGTTTTATTAAAATAGGCCTTTAACCTTCATGTGATAATAAACCTTGCTCAGAGGAATTTATTGGGAAATAAATAGATTTGTAAATATTTAATTATTCATAAGTAGGTGACCCTGAGCCACTTGTTTAATTTATAATAACCCTTACTGGAATTCTAAAAATATTCCGATTGATTCCCGCCTGATTGTCTAAGCGGCTCTTACTGATCACGTCAAGTTCAAATGTTGATACCGTGGAAGACGTGCAAACTGAGCAGCTTACCTACGACAGGATATTCATACAACCAGGGTGGATCACAACACGACAGCTCTGTCAAAGAAACATTTGCATGCGGCCTTGCTCTGCTGCAGGGAGGACGATGACACCATGAAAATAACACATGATTTCACTTTATTTTATACGAGAAGAGAAAGTCAATACGCTTTAAGTCCCCTTTTAAATCGACAGCTAACATTGGATTGCTGCTTGTCTTACAGTAGATCCCCCAGTCGTGGCAATCTCAGCAGACGTGTTGCTGAGACGGCCCGGCCATTGTTTTCTGGGACACAGTGAATTTCTATTTTCAGTTTTACTTGCTGCAGTAATTATCTGTATTGTTGCTGAGAATAAAGAAAATAAAGTGCATGAATATGTGCCGGTCAATTGGATTCTGTCAGTTCAAGCAGAATTGGGTACACAAGCGAGCAGCTTGCCAGTCTGTAATAACGATGGTGTTTGCGTGGAACAATTTCCCCTATAAAACAGCTCATCAACAGCAGAGAGAGTCTGTCACCCAGGGTACGGAGTGACAAGTCTTCTGCATCTCCGTCTGTTATTAACATGTCTCTTACGACAACCTCAATTATCTGACACTGCCCGTAATTTCCATTCCTTTTTCTGGCACAATGTAAAGTTCCTCTCCTTCATTTTCAAAGCTGGTCGTTTCGGATCCGGCAAATACTGTGATAAGAAACGTGTGGGAGGAGGAAGTGAACACCGAGGAAAGAGCATCTGTATGTCAGAGAGAAGTTTGCTACGATGAGGCCTTGATGATATTTAAAAGGATAATACTGTACTTGTTTTAAAGAATGACGGATACATTTAGAGTGTTGTGGTTTGGGGAAAAGTCCAATAATGGAAAAGAAAAGCAGAAATAATTTGTATAATAATAATATAACAAATTAAATTGTCAACTTTCTGCGACGATGTCAAACATTCTCATACGCAAATCATCTGTGATTCTATTATAAATTCACCTGCTGAAAAAGGTTCACGTGACTCTGAAACAGACGGTTAAATTATTCTGCCAATAAAACCTGAACTGTGTACGAGAGGCCAACGTGAAAAGTCCCTTCAGTGTTTTGGACATCGTTCTCATCTGTTTTCACATTACAACCACTGTCACAGCACAAAAGGCTTGTTGAAGGTTTGTGGTAAAGTTGACCTTTGACCTATTTAGGGTTCATACAAATTTCTACCAATAAATCTCAATGTCTTTGAGGTTAACTATTCATTCACTGAATTGTCTGTGGACACTCAGAGAATAAGGATAAAGATCCAGGTCCATGTTGACCCTCCTTTGTGTGATTAAAATTCATCTTAAATCTTCTGATACAGAACAAAATATGTATTTAAGTAACTCGATTTTTTTCTCACTCAATCTTATTGAAATCTATTTTGCAGTTGTTTGTAATGTACATGTCCATCACTTTTCTAAAACCTTCTGGCTTTGTTCATTTTTCCAAAACATCTCCAGGCCTGGAAAAAAAACTATTTCCATATTCCATGACATTTCTTTTTCTTTTTTTTTTAAACCCCCGACCAGTGCGCTCGTGATTCCTGATGGGTCTGTACTGTCGCTGCTCGCCTGGCGACGTACAACAAGTTTATCAATTATTTCTAATGACAAAGAAAAGATGGAAAAAGACTAATTAAGTTGCTTGCCAACAACACATCTTGATTAACTAACTAATGAAGAAGCTTGTCCCTTTTATGAGTCATCGTAATGAACCATTCAAACTGATTTCTTTATCACGGAACCGCCTGATGATTATTTTCAGACCTCACAATCTTTGCAATCATTACGAGCAATTCAAGCAAATCAGAGGTGGAACGCCACTCAGATGACTTAGTGATAACCTCATATTTTCAAACCGGTTCTTCAAGAGAAAATACAAACCCCCTTTTTCAACCTTTCATATTCATAAAGTCTCAATCCGAAAAGCTCAAGTCAGAATAATACCTGGTAACTAGAGACTATTTTGGAAACGTTACGTTTTTAGCCTGGAACCCCCGAAAAGGCCTGTTAGAGGTTAGTGGTGCTTCACATTTTAAGGCCAGACTGCCTTCACTCATGTGTGGAGAGATGCATGATAAAAAGTGAAAATGTTCCACCAAAGTGAAGTATAGCTCTAAGTGGGAGTGTCTGGGTTGCTATGGCAGAGCGTTAGAGGAAGTGGTAATGATGACAGCTCTAACTCAGTGCAGGTGCAGTAAAGCATGGCAGGTTGGTCAATTGCCCAGAACCCATTACTTCTCCCCCGAGACCAACCTTGTAATGTGCGAGGTACCTTCTGTAAAGGATTGACCTATTGTCAACGGAGAAATCGCTCACATTTTTTGCATGAGGAATACCACACAAGGTTACACAGTCAGTTTGAAAGAGTGTTAGATGTGTGAGGGCGCTGTTTGCAAACATTACATATTATGCAAGAAAAAATCGGATATCCTATTAATACACTCAACCAGTTTTTTCTAACGCAGAGAACAATCGTTGAGGTTGGAATTTCAGGTGCAGGTTTCATTGGCTTGTCGCTGAGGGAAACACTTTGCATTTTGTAATCCCGGTGAATGTAAAATTCATGATATTGTTTCTCTTTGCGAGAGCCTTTAGAGGGCCTCTAAACATTTGAGTCTATGCAGGAGACGGGAATGGGATGACCTTGGGCGCCAGATACATCTCGGTTCCTGTGTCATCTTCAGACAGCCACTGTTTGACCACTATCTTCCAGATGCGTTCTATCCGACACTTGTAACAATAGTGTAAATGGGACGAAAATTGAGCTCACCTCAAAGGCGGACTTCAGTCCTCTTGAAGGCTGAAAGCCTTGGATGAGCCCAGTGCCCAGTGGCAGCTCAGAGTCCTTGTTTTGCTCCCTGAGACGTGTGTAATCAGAAAGAAAGTCCAGCACAGATTACAGTCTTCAATCAGTCAGGGAGGAAAATGATATGTACATCATTGTCTCTGCCGCACATCCCAGGCACTGTCAGCCTGCATGCATATTACCTGTGTCAAAGCTGCCAGGGACATGACGAGAGAAATTGAGAGCCATCACGGAGCCGCCACTCTGGGGAAAGGGGGGGGATGTCGAGTCTTCAAGCACAGCAGCCAGATCCAGTCTCCATGGGGACTCTACTCTGACCTCTGGGATGTTGTTGACACCATTTAATGTACATTTTCAGACACAAGACGTCTCCTTTCATATCTGAAATTGTTTTCAATTGGCTGAATAACACTAAAGGCCGGCTCTTGTCACCAACAGAAAATATTGAGCACACACTCAGTTTTGCCTTCGACTCCAGTCGAAGGAAGTTGAAACTGTTGACACATTCGACCTTGAGGTGCAGAATAAAGACAGAGTTATTTTGTATAGTGGGGGAAACTGTGACTGCTGTGAGCAACGGCAGAAACGATCCCTCCTAATCTTCTCAACATCGTTTCATGCAATTGTCTCCTCACTAAAAATAGACCCACACTGTGTGTGAGTACAATGGACATCATAATGCGGAATATTTGATGGAGGTGGCGTCATTGTTGTCGATTCAATTTTCACAGTAGGATCTGGAAAACACATACATACAGTAAGTGTAGAACAGCAGGACAGACATTTTACAATAAAGATAGAAAAGATTGATCCAATCTGAAATCCATCCTCCTGAAATAGAGTCTAACCTGCAGTAAGCGTGTTTAATTTGATGGCACCTCCGCATGTAAAAGGATGATTGAAAATGATTCACAGCTACACCAACACACAGACATTATACTTTTGTACATCCAACCGATTTAAATATCCACCCGGGCATAATTGCCGAAAAGAAAAGATGTCTGAAAATACATGCAAAAGGAAATCCGCAAGCGTGCGACTGCTCGCTGTGGATATCAGGTTTGCATAATAGCTCCCCTGTCCCACACCCGGTATCTGTTCACCTTGAGAAGTCCAGAACTAAACGCAATGTCAACACAAGCACTTTCTAGCTCGGCGATTCTGTTCGTCTCCTCCGGTCCCGCTGGCGCTCAGCGGGGAGGTCACCAAATTGTCTCTGGAATAAAAAAAAAAAGAAGGTGCTGACCTTCTGCTAAATTGGCCACATTTAGTAGACAGAGAATATCAGGTTATTGAGTTGATCCATGCTGTGTTTCCTTGCCTGGGGAAAATGATCTGTGCTATTGTCTGCCTTCTGCAGTTGATCAAGGGCAAGAATGTGTCAGGAATGCAGCAACATGAGACACTTTTTTTTTTTTTTCTTGTGGTTTAGACAAAAAACCCCATTAGTCCCCTGCTGTAAACAAAATATTTAGCAGGATGTAAAGTGCTTTTCACTTATGATGAGACTTCCAGTCTACGTTCAAAAACAAATTAAAGTCTTTATGCTCTAATTCTGGGAGATGCTTCACAGAAAATGCATATTGTACATGAATGCAGCTGCAGAACACCAACAATTCGTTGCACTGTACTTTCAAGTTGTTCCTTCAGAAAGACAAATAATAGTCATTTTGGAAAATTGCAGACCTATCCTTCAACAACTGGGGGAACCAGTTAAAACGGGGCAGGGAAAGGGAAGAAGCAGCTCTAGCTATTACTATTTTGTATATTTGGGACAGTGTAATGAAATGAGTAATTTCTACCCGCAATCCACTTCCGATGGTTAAGAACTATAATCCCAATAGCATTTTGAATTCTATCACACGTACAGTTGTAAATGTTATTGCATGATGACTCTCCCTCTGCGTATTCTTTGTATCTACGCATTTTGCACATGAATTGGGAGAGAAGTTGAACACCACGTACAATTACACCAGAATTCAAAGAGAGTTAAAGGGGCCAATGCTATTCTGTGCAATAAATACACACCAACAACTTGCAGTCCGAGCACCGTCCGAAATGATACACGTCGATCACAAAAACACAATAATGAAATAGCATTATTGAAAAAAGCTTTCCTTTTACCCTCCAAAACAAGACTTGAGTTGAATTGTGTTTCACTTAATGTTGAAAAGAGGATCGCCGCGCCAGATAAGAGGCTTTACTTATCCTGCATCAGTGTCAGTTGATTTTCTTTTAATTCACTGACAATGTGCCGAAGGTTCCTCTTTCTGATTCATTCTCCTACTTGCTGTTGCTGACCTAAACATGTGAGGACGCTAATAGAAGAGCTAGAAGCGTTTGTTGTCGAGGTTGACCTCCAATCCGAGTGGTCAGTTGAAATGACAGTGGTGAAAGTGTCCCACTCTGCAGCCACTGATCTCTTTCCCTCCTTTAACCTCCCGAGCTGACAGGGAGGATTGCCCAATGATCACAGCTTTTATCTCAGAGAAGAACTGTGCGTCTTCCTGAAACGATGCAATGGCACCTTGTCAAGCAACACAAAGTTATCCAAGGCTGGGACTCCAGAAAACGCTCCACCGTTTCACCAGGACATTTACAAACTGCTGGTGGGATTTGCATCTTGAAAGCTGAACAGCAGCTCACAACACACAGACGCAGAATATTCAAGCAGTGAGAAGAAATAATCCCGATTCTTCAAAACAAAAGGTACTCACATTCCTGAAAATCTGCCACAACCGGAAAAACCATGATTCTTGACGCTGATAGTCCCAGAGGTCTGTGTATCACAGATTTCATTCCTGCAGGGGAGCAAAGATTATTACAATATTCAGATTACCGAGCAAGGGAAATTAATTGGACTAATTAACATACAAGTAAATGATGATACCGTTAACACATTTCATTAACTCAAACTGTCATTCTATGTTCCTGCTGCACTTGGTATTGCATTACAATGAATAGGATTCATTAAATTATGCAAATGAAAGGAACGGCTAAATCCTGTTTAACGTAACACGCCACCACTTCTGACTCGTTTTCAGCAAAATGACTCGGACTAAAGAAGCATGTGCTTTCGCTCCGATGTACCTGATAAGGCTTTTCAAAGACTACTACTTTAATCATGTTCGCAGGCAATATAACCAGGTATGCTGTAATACTTTTCTAATTCCCTCACGCCGCTGTCTGTTGCCTCGTATAAAAGAGAAAATAGCAAAAGGGCCTAATTAGAAAAATGTCCCATTTCATGTAAGAGGCAAGGACGGTGATACTACGTGTTGAAACAGGCTGCTAAAATCAGGCTAATATATCAAGCAATTATTACGTTCATAGGCAAAAGAAAGGTACGTAAAACTTAAGTGAAAGACAGATTTCAAAGACTTTCTGTGAAATTCCCTCTAGTATTCATGAATCTTCAAGCCAGGAGCTCTAACGTCACACACTCCTCCAGGGTTTGTTCAAAGTCATGAAACGATACTTTCTCCAGCAGCAGAATATGTTCCTGACATTTCGTTGTGACATTAACTCGTGGTTTAATTGAAGGTCCACACCTGCTGTTGGCCCCAGTGACTTCTGTCTTCATCTTAGCGGTACTACACGGGGAAGGTCAAGGGGTCAAACATACCTCTCGTCCTGCTCCCTTGGCTGTAGTGACATCTACTGGACTACACACCCAGACTGTGAGCTGTGGGGGAGAATGAACCTCCTGGCTGGATGACAAGTTCTCAAAAGGTACAGAGCAAAGATTTCAAGTACAAGAAAATTCAAACTTTTCTGTTGTTAAGTCCTTTTAGAATAAAATCTCATGCTGCCCTAAAAAAGCAAAAGAATAAAGAAAAAATTAAGGGAAATTCAAGTGTAACAGAGGTTTATATTGATGTTATATTGACATATTTATACAGACAATTTCTGCATTTCACTGCAGTGTTTCGCACATAAGACGTAGGAGTGTAAACTGCATCTCGCGATCTGACTCAATCTCCTTAAGTGGACCGTGCAGTGGAAAAGAAATCAATTTCAGTACTTTTGACAAGAAAAAAGAAATGTGACACCAGTTCAGTGTGTACGTGTATTCAATTTACCAAGTTAACAGTTGGTAGGGGGGAGGGGGGTTAAAAAAAAAATAAAAACAAAGAACTGACATGGAACGAGGAAATGAAACATCGAGTTAATGAAAAAATAAATCAACAACGAAAAGAACAGAAACATTGTACATTTGCTGCAATGGGTACAGGAGACAGTATGCAGGACATTTTTCATAGAAAAGTTCTCACAACAAGATGACAGTGCTGTTAAAAGCCTTCAGAATGAAACACTGACACTGATAGGGCCGATGGAAAAAAGATACTGGTGAACACTTCTATGAATCTGCTTCCATAAGACAAACAGGGTTGTCTTCATCAATTAAAAAAAAACAACAACTGACATGGTCAGGTACGATAGGAAACATGGTGACGGCTTAATTCATCTCAGATATTTGTCCATCAGATAACATTTCTTCACAACCCTTCATAGCCCGAGAAGCTACAGGGTCGATTCACTTTCATCACACAGTCATTACTCAACCTGAGTTTGTAGTCAAATTTGGCAATCACTTCCAAAAATGGCTTTTTGTCTTCATATAACAATGCTTTTTTTTTTCTTCTTTTTTTTCATTATGAGTCTTAAAAAGTTTGTACAAAAACACATTTACATATAATGAAGCCATTTGATATTTCCGGGAGTTATAATATCACAAATGCATTTGCTATGTAAAGCCCAATAGAAACAGCGGTTCAGTCAAAATATCTAATGAACAAATAGTGTGTATCATATCAATAGTATCGTGTTGAAGAGGAATTACAATACAAAAGTTTGATTGTTTTCTCATTTTCAAAATACAGTGGATGAGAGACAAAGAACGGAGGAATGAGGAGGTGCTGATTTGGAAGCACACTGACGGCAGGGACAGAAAAAAAATGCGTAAAGGATGAAACATAACATAAATACATTTGAATGGACATATGCAACAACAATACTTCAGCTGGATAAAATTAACTTGGTTGTGAGATTCAGTCTTCGCTCAAAGAAACAGGAAACAAAGTTTGCGTACCGAGGACATCGTTAGAATATACTGTCAACAAAGGTGAGGAGAAAACCGTGAAAAACACAATTAACAAAGTCGATTCAGAACAAAATGGCATTCTGTATTTCCAACTACACAATATTGTACAAAATAAGGCATTTCCTTGTGTATTTACTGCAATGTCTTTTTCCATCTTTCTCTTCTTGACGTCTCCACTGATAGTTTTTGTGGACAAGAACTGATTAATTCTGTGTTAAAATATATATATTTATCATTTTAGTTTTTCTTCAAAACTTGAATAAAAATGCAGGTAGGAGTATATGAGAAAAGTTTGCATTAGTTCATAAGTGGAGTGTAAATCACTCCATGACTTCGCTGGCCGCTACTGTGGTGACGAGCTGCAGAGGGATCTCGGCGTTGGCCAGGATGTCCTGGGCGTTACTTGAGCCCTGCTGGATGTTGGTGAGGATAAGGGTGGTCCCGCCCGCCGTGGTGATGATGCTGTCTGAGGACCCTGCAGATTCCATGGACGCCATCACTGCGCTTCCAGAGTTCACGCTTTTTTTGTTCTGATGCGTTTTAATGTGCTTCGCCAGGTGATCGCTCCGCATGAAGCGCTTGGAACATTCGGGGCAGACAAACTTCTTCTCACCTGTCAAAGACAAAATAATAGTTTGAAATAATACATTAAGAAAAGGTCAAACATGCCATCTATCCTGGGAACATGTTTCATAGATGAGTCGGAGAAAGTGTCAGATATATTGATGACAAATTGTTTCCATAAGACTAATTACAATAATCACTAATTCATTACTGGAATTATTGAATATCCACTGTGAGCACTAACTGATCACATCTGAGCTTGCAGCTGACAGCGTAATGAAATGCTGCCGCCAGAGGCCTCAATCTGCCAATAACACACTCTGGCATCAGAAATTAAACAGTGCACTATGGCCAAATCATATCCCTTTCAAAGGTCTGTCTCAGCATTACATGTCAAGTAGATACAGTATCACTGTGTGGTGCTGCTGCTACATGGACTGCTGCTTCCTGAATTTACTTCCTGTGTCTTGTTGCGGCTAAATGTTGCGTAAACTGCATGGAAATATTCTATTTAATTCAAAACAGATTAGGGAGAACAATGTTGTGTTCAGATTCAGTAGAAAACTCTCGAGATAAAAAACAAAATAATCTTAACTCTGGGTATCTGATGTCACAGACATTTATTGGTTATATGATCTTATCTGAGCATGCAAATTAATGTGGAGAAAAAAGTCTTTAAAGCCTCTCCTGAACTGATTAATTAAGTCTGTGAGATTGTATTTTTCAAGCCTACATGTAAATCCAGAGAGGGACTATCACTGTTCTGTCTTACGTGACAGTGTAGGGCACAAGGGGACACATTTTACTGATGAACTGAAGTTTTCCTGAAGTGTAAACATTGAAGGGGCGAAAAAAGGGGCACCTGTGTGTGTTCTCCTGTGTCTCTGCAGCTCGTCACTGCGTGTGAACCTCTTCCCACAGAACATCCAGCTGCAGACAAAAGGTCTCTCCCCTGAATGCCAGCGCAGGTGTGCCCGCAGGTGTGATGTCTTTCCATACACTTTCCCACAGCCTGCGATGTGGCAGATGTGTTGCTTCTTCTTCCCCATGCTGGATCCTCTGAAAAACACGGGTCCGGACAATCCCGGGTTGTTTATTTCCAACAAAGTGAGGACCTTCCGCTATACACACAGCAGCAGTTAAGCTTACTCACCTCCCACCAGACTCTTTACAATTGGGGCAAGTGCACGCCACTCTGCGCAGCCTCTTGCCCTCCTGGCCCAACTGATCCTCCTCGTCCACCAGCCTGACATGAAGGTGGGACAAGTCGCTTGTGTTCAGCGTAGAGTCGGTGCTGAGCTGCCAGTCTCCCGTGTCTGGCTCTTCCTTTATCCGTATGTCTGAGTAGGAAAGGGCAGAGAAATTAGTGGGCATGTTATTATTAACCCAAGCTTTGGTAACAATGTGGCAAACTGCCTGCAGAAAAAACACAGAAAGACCCACTTTATTGTGTGACTAGAAGCACCCTGGTGATTTGAATGTTCAGTGGAGAAGCCCCAGAAAAATTCCCATATTGTAAGTAGTACCACATTTTCTTTTCACTGTATCACTGTGCACAGAGAAGCACAGGATAACAACAAAAACTTAAAGTCCTAATCCGCTTAAAAACATCTTCATTCCTTATTGTTTTATTTTTCTGCATCAGATAAAATACAACAATTTAATTAAAGACCCAAAATGGCAAAACTCAAAAACATATTTTACAACTCTAATGTTATTCTCTATGTGTGCTCACAATAGTTAACTACATAAACATCCAAAGGTAATCAAAAATCTAAACTTAATGAAAAACCTTAAAAACATATAAACGAAACACTAAGTTTCAGTACACCGGGGCCATTTACAGGACATTCACAGTGTGTTCTGCCAAAAAATACAACACAAAACTGTGCTACCAATTGATAACAAAGCATCAAAGGAAAACCTCCAAGACTTTGCTTCATCCTATCATCCACTTCACAAGAATTACAAATGCACTCTGACTACAGAAGAGGATAAAATTTTATGAGTGAGATAAAAATTATTTGCTCCCATTCTGTTTCGCTCTGTGCTCTCGTTTTGGGATGCAGTGACAGAAAGCGACTCTTTGTTCAATAAGCCAAATCAGCTGTTCAGAAACACTCGAGATGTCGAGATGTTTTCAGGGTCAATAAGTACTGATTCGCTCCGTATTTACCAAAGTCCTGAATCGTGGCCAGCACAAATGATTCTTAAAAGTAAAATACATGTGATTGACAACAGCCTTGATATTATACAGGGGCATCCCTGTGAATTGTCTGCTTTGAGCAACATTAGTGTCCATTTATCTTAACTGTAATACTAAATATGCAACTTCCTGAAGATGGACTCTTTTGAAATATGTCCCGACGTTACAATAAAAATCAACTTAATTAAAAATATACATCGTACATACATGTCAAATATTGTGACTCTGTATACGACACACCCTCAGAGGTGTTTTAAGTTACCCTGACAAATGGGACATCAGTTCAGGGCAAAGGTGAGAGGAGTTATGCTAGGAATTACATAAGATCATAAACTCACATATACATAAAATCATAAATGATAAAGATCTAAATGTGTTCAGCCCTAACAGGGGAAACCAAACTAACCAGAAAGGTAACGAGATGCCACTCAAGCACAGTCTGCACCCGCCTATATATTCCTCGAAGAAGTCTATTCAGGTGACATGTGAAATCACCAGTGGAGGTTTATCATGGCTGTGCACAATTGTTAACAAGTTGTTTCATATGTATATTCAGATATGAGAAAAACCCCAACTGTACCTCCAGGGGCGCCTATGTCTCCTTCCTGCTGGACAGCAGAGTTGACTGTCACCGTTTGCAGGTTGGGGATCTGCCCCGTGTTAATGCTGACTGGACTGGAACCGAGTGACAGAGTCTGGACTGGAGCCAAGGTTATCTGCTGAGGTGGTGTGGTGGGCAGCTGGAGGTTCTGCAGGTTCTGCACACCTTGCACCTGGAAAGTCTGCCACTGTATCTGGCCTGACGGGGTGACAGTTTGGGCTTGGATAATGAAGGTTCCCGGGTTGATCAACTGCACATTTTGCAAACCCTGTCCACCTGACGCCACTGACTGAACCACCTGACCGTTGCTGGTCTGAAGAGGCACCTGCTGCACCTGGACGATGGCCTGAGTTGATGACACCTGGAGGTTCTGCTCATGATTCTGCCGGATGTAACCCTCCTGGAGAGCTGTACTTGAATTGGATAACTCTGCAGCCACTGATGGCAATGACGTGTCTTGTGTCAGCAGACCTGATTCATTTGTCTGATCTTGTAGCTGAGAGGAAGACGTTGGCACAAAAATGTCAGGATGTACATTTACTGATAGTGTCTGTGAAAGGTGATCTGTCTTCCCCAGACTCTCTGAGCCATCCAGAGGTTGACTTGCCATAATTAGCTGGCCATCAGCAGTGACTCCTGTTGCTATAGTCTGAGCTCCAGACAGGCCAAGGGAGTCCAAGTCCACACTGTTAATAGGAACAAAAGTGATGTTCCCTGGCAAACCGACAGGCACGTTTGTAACAACCTGACCCTGGTTGTTGAAGGCGGAGCTGCCAATAGAAACCCCCTGGATCTGCTGGACATTACCAGTCTGTGACATGAGGTTCTGGTCGTTATTAATGATGTTTGCACTTGATGTCACACTGAGACTCTGGCTACCATCAGGTAAGATCTGGATCTGTCCCGTGGCATCCTGACTAATAGTCGCTCCTTCCATGCCAGATGTGGAGAAGCTAAGATGTCCATCCGCTGTCTGAATCTGAGGAATTACTTGGTACTGAATGTTAGGCACTGAATTGGCAGAAGAGGCGTCCGTTCCTGATGAAACAAAGATTGGCTGACTCTGTAAGTTCTGGAGAGGAAAAACATACTGTCCATTGGATGTTAATATTCCTTGACTTTGGATCTGTATCATTCCAGATTCATCCTTTGCTCCTGTCATGGAGGTTAACACCTCCCATTTATCAGTTGCAGTAAGCTGTGTAGATGATGGATCTGTTGTCTAAGAAAGAAAATTCAAAAATTAACAAAATGCAAAGATTAAGCACATGTCCCTAATGATTAGATTACGCAACACAAAGTACTTACTTAGAAGGTTAGTTATAGCCTAGTTTTTAGACTGACAATCAAGCAATTCTCCAGAGTTAGTATAATAGACTATAAAATAATGCGTAGATGTAGCCAGTTTGAAATCACCCTTTGGTTCGTGAACTCCTGTTTTAAGCCTTAATTTGGCATTTTGGCCATCCTCCCTTTTTTGGAACCAGACATGTGGAGCTGTGGTGAAGCGCCTTTATTCTTTATTCTTATAAGATCATTCATCAAATTTCTAAGAAAGTCTTGATGATGAGGCCGTTTGGTCCATAAACACATGTACACTTTATAGTACTATACTTGTATGAGTTTGTTTACAGCTGTTACTCTGGTTAAAAACATCCCAGTTGCCCCTTCTATTTTAATGCCAAACTGTAGTAGCAATTAAAGCATGTGCAAGCTTAGCTACACTCCCGCCACCAGCCGAGCTATGACTGAAGGCTTCACTCCAGCTGTAGCTCTGTCAACTCTAACAGAGGTGCTGACTTACCACATCGGCGGCAGCACCTCTGTCCACCTCTGATGACGGTGACCCAACCTTAGTGCAGGTGGTTGCTAGCAGGTCGAGGGGTGATGGCTGAGTGTCCTACCCACAATGAGCAAGTTTAAAAGGAAGAAATTAGGTGGCCATTAGTATGGGCCACATAGGAAGTGTGGCTCATCACTGAAGTGCAAAGTTTGAAGATAAAAGGCTACGGGGTGTTGAGCCCCTCAGGTCAGGCGGTACCAAGGTAATGTTTTATCTGGCTGAGTTTACAGGCTGTCTCTTCATCCCTACGAGAAGGCGGGATTTGTGCACAGCCTAAGAGAAGTGTTGCCTGAGGGGTTCAAGTAAATGAGCAATAACTTACCTCCTCCGATTTTAACTGTGTGAACTTCACCAAGCGTATTTAGTAAACGCAGCAGCTGCAGCGAGTCATGACACCGAAAGAAACTCTTACCTGACTGCCCGTGTTTTCTTCATGCTGCAAAAACTCGCTTTGACTGCTGTCCGCGTCCAAGGCAGCCATGTCCCCTGGTTTCATTGGCTGTTCTGGGGCTGTGCAGTAAAAATAGATGAGTGAGAACGGCCACAGCTAACGTTAGCTAAACAAACCTCATCCTCACATTAAGGACATAGCTAATAAATCGTATAACGTTATAATAACCTCAGCAGACTGACGTTCGCCAACAATGCAGTCATAAGCACCGCCGCTACCTGCAGTTAACGTCAGTACCATACAGAAACAGCGATGTAGCAATAATTCGTGAAGCGAAAACTGACTACTGCTGTGTCCCAAACAAGCTAATCTAGTTAGCTAACCAGCACACCGTTAGCTGCTACGGCTAACCTAGCCAGCGATGATTAGCAGTGTCACCAAGAAGCATCACTGCTAGCCTGCTAGCGAGCTAATTTAGCCAAAGGATGCCTGATAGCTTGTTAGCTTACGTGAGTGAAGAATAAGAGAGATATTACATACCGGTCATTGCGTGATTTACTGTCAAACGGGTTCTGACAGTCACAACCCCTCGAACATGATCAGCAAATTATATTGATTGTATGAGCGTAGAAATAGGTGATAACTGTCAGAATTTTTTTCTATTTTGATTGACGGGCGGTAGGCAACACAAAGGGTGGGGCCTGCAGCGTTCACTGGGAGTATTTGCGTCACACGCAGAGATTCCGCCTCCTTCTCAAAGTTGATTGGTTAAGCGATTTGAACACTGTGTAATTATTTGTCAGTCGACGTATCAATCATCATTTGCCGGAATCTTTTCCTGTTTGTTATGTATATTCAGCTCTACAATGTTGAGTGTTGACGTAATACATTAAAAGTACAAACGCATGATATTACAGATACGTTACGTATTACCATGCATTTTACCTTGTTGAATAATTAGCCCAAAAGCATTAAGATCTACATCCGTATCATGCCAAATGTTTCAAAACGCCATGAAACTTTCCAAGAAATACCACTGATTGTCCGACAAGTCAACCGTTCTGTAAAGAAGATACCTTTGTTGTACATTGACATCATGCACACATACTGCAGTATGTGGCAATTTACTTTTATCAGCAAAAAATGCACATGGAGATCCCTTCCAAACATGTTTTAAAATATGTGAAAATAGTCAGCTTTTAATAACAATTGTGTCTCATTCAGATACCTTGTTAAAAATGATGCACCATCCTCTTTCATTGAAAAATCCACAATGATGGATATGAATGGTCTTCAATTTCCGTGCACCGTAGGATTCGAGTATCCACCTCACATTTATATAATTTGCATACTTGACTACGATTCCCTTCAAACTGGATGTGACATGCTCGTTGGTACACATTGCACGCTGATATGTAAGCTGAGCAGAGGAACTTCCCTCTCCGATAGAGGAATTTGAAAACAATCTTCTGCTGTCAAACTCGGCATATACATCATTCTGCACAGTGGAGCTTTCGCATCCAACTGAAGGAACAGGAGCAAAGCATATTTTTCAGAAGAGGGAGGCTTCAATAAATACATTAAACCCAGCAAATCCGGTTTGATTAGTGCAACCCCAATTTTAAGTTTTTAAAATAGATTAATTCTGCTTATGGCACTGATTCATAACATTGATGAATCTATATTCTGCTATGATGCCATTTCTCCTTCCATCATGTGCTTTTGTAAACTAAAACCCTTGCTTGTGAATAAGCTTGATTAGCCATTGTAGTTTGAGTTTTTTTTTGAGCTGATTGCTAAAAGCAACATTCACACAATCAAGTGCAAAACAGAGTTTAAACTGAATTGGATTTCAACCCCATACCTCTTGAGCACATTACACCATTGGAAAAGTGCATTGGGAATGAGGGCATGCATGCTATTGTACCTGCTCTGTGCCTGTGATGCTATCAGGACCCCACTTCTGAGTATTATTTGTGGTGTGTCAGTTCCTCACTGTGCGCGACCACGGTGAGGCTATTTCTCTCAACCTTCAATTCAAACTTGGCCCATTACAGCCAGACTACAAAAGCACTTTCCGTGCACTCAGGAGCTCACTGCAGTGAATGGTGGATATTTCCAATCACTCTGCTGTCAATCCAAGTGTCAGGTAAACACAGGCCAATGGAAACAGCTTTAGAAAAACCTTGCAGCTATATCTGTCTGACTCCAGGAGTCCTTGCAAAAGTATCAACATTTTCTGCAAAGACCTCCAAGTTAAAGGGAATAGTCATATATCCCAAAAGTAAAACAAATCAAAAGCTCTGGTAAATGCACCGGCTTACATGAAATATATGACTGCCATGATGTTTGTCATCAGTGTTGTTCAGGCCGCAAACGAAGGAAAGGAAATTGTATTGACGTACTTTGTTTACTCTCCTGAGGGGAGTCGGTACTAGTCGCATACATCTATGAGGATTCAGTGAAATAGATATATCAGTAAATATGGCCTTATGACTTGCTAAATGCACGTAAACAAAATGTTTAGCTGTCTTTTTATTATAATTGCAGGGAAATATACAAACTGTATGCTTTATTAACAAATCCTCAGAGAATGAATGCATTAGAAACAGTAGGTGGAACAGCAGAAATGAAGGATAAGTAAAGTGCCTGAGTGAGTCCACCACGGCTCTGAGAGCTTCACATTAACATATTGACTGTTGTTTTCACGAAGACCAGTCCAAGAGCGTGTGGCCCCACGGAGGGAAGCTGCCCTGCTGGACGCTCCTTGTTGGACACTGTAAATGGGACCTGAGAGAGAAAATTGAAACTGCTGCAGCACGGAGGCATGTGGGTGGAATATCCAATGAGTGTTGTGGACAACTCTGAAGCACCTGAGACAGGAGAGATCACGATCTGTTTGTCATATGCACAAAGAATTTACGGTTATACGTACATTTTGAAAGAAAAGTTTATACTTTTAAGCTTGGATATGATACACAATAAATACAGGTAGTCAATTCACAAACGTAGACATACTATGAAAACAGATGTTTGTATATCTATAGCTGCAAAGGGGAGACCAACTTTATTTTAATGCCTATGAATTTGGAATGTGATGTCATAAAAGCTCCTGTAGGTGTAATGTGTAGGGGGCTCATTACTTTTGTCCATATAGTGTAAATACATAAACAACAAACATGCTGTTGGACAGCAGCTTTATGCCGCTTATTTTATTCTATTTTGGATCAAAATGTACGAGCAGGGGTCGAGCTCTCCTTGGTTTGATATTAAAAGTAGTGCAAAAAAACCCCATTAAGAATAGAAATGTGAATATAATAAACATAAATAAAAAATATGTACAGTAAGTTGCTCACCATACGGAGGTGAACATATTCTTATAATTTTTTGCACAAAATGTACATTAGGCTATAATGTGTGAAAGGTATACAACAGCAAGCACGTCCATGTGAACAGTAATACAATCTGGAAAAAAATTAATCAAACAGAAAATTAGAATCGGCGATAAATGCCCCCAAGAACATCTGTTAATAATATGTATTAATAATTAATCAACATTTATTAAATTATCAAGTGATTGTTAAATCCATGCTCTTGGGGGAAGTGGAGGTTTTACTATGTGCAAAATACTTTTCAGGAGTTGTTTGGCTGATGGCTGATTTAAATTGTTCTGACTTAACATGCTTAAGGCATTTTTCTGCATTTTATTAAGAAAATAAGGAACCTAATCTGCTGCAACAACGTTAGAATTGCACAGGGAATTTGCATTTGTTCTTCAGACACAGTCAGTATAACTTCATATGCATGTGAGACACTAAATTTGTCAGGCTTAGATCATCATTTAACAATTCTCACTGAGACGCCTCTTTTTATTCAAGAAGATGCTTACAGCAATAACTCAAGTTGTATACAAACAGTACGAAAGGAAAGGTTGATGTTTTTACATAAACCCTCATAAATAAACCCAACATCAAGTTTTATTGTGGTCTTCTGTGTTTTCATGTCTTCTCTGAGGTCTGTATGATGCACACACATCATATGGAGGAGTCACACCATGACAATAACAACATGGCAACAATATTACTGTTCAAAGCTACAGTAACAATTATGATACAATTTTTCTTGTACAACAAAACACTCCCAGCACATTCTACATCCCCCATAAGTAGACGTTATATATGTTTTTTTTTTATTTTAACTCACATGTACTCAAATGTCTTGTGTGATTTGCGACAGCAGACTGTGGTCTGTTTTCTTGTGTGAGCTTTCCTCTCTGTGCCTCTCTTGGTTTGATGCCTCGGTGGTTTTCCTCTGAGCAGAGTGGCACCGCTTGATTGATGAGGCTGACAGTTCAGCTGTACCAACAGACAAGTTGTCATATATTCTCACTGGTGCTTTAGCGGTTTGTCCCGTTCGCCAGCTTTTACAATCCGCCGACGTCACCTGTTAATGTTTATAAATACTTGTAATTTCCACCGTTCACTTTTGGTTATGATTGCACGTTTCAAATGTGTTCCACGATGTCAGGGGGGGGGGCGGAAGGCACCAAATGAGTTCAGAATTTATTCATTTTCTCCTCTACTGTGGCAACAAAATTGTTGGTATCAAAGCCTCAAAACTTGAAACAACCCGTCGAGGATGTTCAGAATGAAAGACCTGTTTTGCTTCTATACATGTGTTGTTGCGCGATTCTAAACAGCTTTATTACTCTGCCAGATTTACTATCACTCTACAAAAACAACCCAGACCACTGAGAACAACTCGTCAATCTTCGAGCCTCAAAACTATAGCAGATGAATATGATTTGATGTGATGTTCAGGGCTGGTCAGAATCACCACCCACCCCAGAAGAATGCAAAAAACAGTTCTGTCTCAAGCTACCACTGTGCTCGGAAGAAGACTTGCACGGTTTCACTTAAAAGTTGTGTTGTTGTACGCAACACAGTGTCAGAGAGCTCTGAATGTTGGTAGGAACAACATCCCTGTGAAGAGTTCCCGACTCCGCTCTATGAAATTGTTTTTTCCAACCAAAGCCATCAAGCAACGTAATGTTATTTGACACACATGTTGTCTTCCTCTGAATCCAACCACAATAAACACTATCCTATATTTTGCCACTGATCTCAAACCTCGAAGACTATAATCCACCTCATTTCCATGACAAACACAGTGCTTTGGAGTGCTAGCACAGGCTCTGCTCCATAAAATGTTCTATCCAAAAAAATTTGGATATGCAATACAATCTCTTTGAAATTACCATTTTTATTCAATCTTTTTCTGCCAATCAAAAGGCCATTTTGTTCTCTGCAGCCTTTATGGTTACACGATATTCAGCAAAGCACTGCTTGATCTACTGCTCTTTGTTCGGACTCCCACGGAGAATGCAATCTTACTTTGGAGCACTGCGGCTGCAGCCATACAATTCCATCAACATAAACGCTTTACAAACACTTACAAACAAAGTATAGGGAAGAGAAAAACACTACTTCAACAGGAATCGTTTTCTGGTCGGAGCTGGAGGATTGTGTAACTATTTTTATACTATACAACTTATTCTAAAATGTGGAGTTTTTGTTAAAATATGAATTTATATATGTATATACGTATGTTCAGGGCTGGGAATGAGACACCCGTTAACAAAGACGCCTTTCCGTCAGTAATTAAGGATTGCATTGAGTGTCAGTGTATACAAGCTAACACATAATCGTCAATCATAAATTCATAAATGAAATAAAAACTGGAAATGAAAGGTTAACTCAATCACTTAGCAAATAGTAATTTAAACTGACCACTCCTTTTGGCTGAAACACCAGCATCCTGGTTTTGCCCTTCTAAAATCAGCATCCCTTAACAGATTTAATTACAATTGTCCCCTCTCTGCTGCAGTCGGTGTCAGCTGTGTCTTTTAATTCTCTAATCAGTGGTCGGCAGGACCACTATCACGATCCCCATGCAGCTTCCCACTCAATACAGACATCCCAGAACACACACAGGCTGGTTTTGTCAAATGTTTTATTGAGTGTAGACATCTGGGCTACTGTAAAACATGCATTATCTGCAGAACGGGGAGAGGAGCAGGTGGCATTGTCCAAGCTGTCAGCTGTGACAGTGCTGGCACCCGTGATGGAGATTAATGAAGTATCTGGAGAGTAATAAGCTCCTTCACATGCTGCTAGGATCTGGAGTGGGGGCTGATCCTGATCTTAAATAGCAAAGCTGTCAGAGTTTACCGAACCTGTGATTCGCCACAGAGGAGATTTGATTCGACAGGAAAAGGGAACAGCGAACGAGAGTGTCGGACCGGTACAGTCAGTCAATTATGTGAACGGTTTAATTTTTATTGTCCCTTTTTCTTTGCTGCGTTTGGCGTGTTAAATTTGAAAAAGATGACGTCTCCATCCTCCACGATGTAATTTCTTCCCTGCTGCCTGTATTTTCCTGCTGCCTGTAATATAACACAGAAAACACAGTTATATTATTTGAACACGTATATTCATTGATTTTCTATGTATAACACACTTACTGTGCCATTATTATAGACATAACTTAAAATGGCAATATCCTCCTGAACCCCAAAACACAATTACTGAAGCAAATGTTAAGAAACAAAACACCCAAATATTGTAGGCTGTGCAGGTTATAGACTGTCATATACTCCAGCTGGTCATTAAAGTTAAATAGACATGATACAATATATAATAACCATGTATATTGTAAATAATACAGACAACAACGGTGCATTCTCTTTTATTAGCTACCATAACTCCAATTACGACTGTCCCTTCCTTTCTTTATGTCTCTCTCTCTCCCTCTTGTTCCCTTATATGCATGCACGCATGAACACACACACACACACACACACACACACACACACACACTAACATAGGGGCACCACTGGCTGGCCAACCT
>CAAKHC010019690.1:171627-197497 GCA_901007825.1 Macroramphosus scolopax | reverse complement strand
AGTTAGCCAGTGAAATCTAACGTGGACCATCATCATCCAGACACACACACACACACACACACACACACACACACACACACACACACACTTGCAATCCACGATTTGTTCAAGGGTCGCCCAAATTCCCACTGAGAGAATAATCCTCTCCTCTGCCCATTTAAGTTTCATGTGCACAAGCACAACATGTTAATAAGTCTTTGATTGTGGCCTTATCAAACTTCTCAAGGAAACAGAATAAGTTCTAACATTTCTTTTGTGTACAGTAAGTATTTGTTCTCCTTCCCGGCAAACTCAAAATAATTGACTTGAAGTGCTAATATGGACAGGTTTATGCATTCTGGTTCTGAACAGCGCACAATTAATTAGAAGAATCAATGTCCCTTTAAAGGCTCAGGAGACCATTTAATCCAAGCTCAATTCCGCCAGAAACACTGGATGGAGAGGGAGACAGGGGAAAAAAAAAATCAATGGCTATTTGTGATTCCTGAGTATGTATTAAACCAGACACGTCTAACTGGTTCATTTGCACTTGAAAGCAGCCATCTGGAGCAGCAAGCTTGGCTTAAGCAGATATGATTACTAATATGTGATATCCCCGTACATGGGCCCTATTCAGACAGCCTATTCCCACAACTGGCATTAAATCGCTTGGACCTTAATGCCACAGTAAGAAACGCTCCATGTCCTTATGAGGCCCAAAAAAAGGGATTAGTAAGAGAGCAAGCAGTAAGGGCCTGACTCAGATCTCAACCCCCGGATAACAATGGTGAAGCCTCCCCAGAGACCGACACATTTCACCCTTTATTTGCAGCTCATGAAGGGTGTGTACAATACACTGATGCTGCATTAAATATTAAATCGGTATTTAAAGAGTCTTGAATAGTAAAGAGATTTAAATGTTTTCATAATGCCTCCGTCCTACACTGGCCCCCGTAGGTCCAACGTGTCGCCATAGTTACATCAGTTTGGTCTGTGAGTGAATTTATGGCCTAAAGAGTGGACAAACACTGGCAAAAAAATAATATATGGACCATTGACTGTTTGCATTTGTATTTGCATAAAAATGCACAAAAAAATCAAACTCTTTGATTTAAAAGAGTTTATTATTAAAGCGCTGAACCGTGTGAATATGTGAACTAAAAAAAAAAATCATATAAACAAGTTTGCTGAAAATAAAATCCATGCAAAATCTTGAATAATATTTGTGTTGGTTGAATAACTGAGCCTGTTTTTATTGTCTTCACAAATTCACCGTGATTATATTATGAGTTATTATGTTTGACAGGACCGTCAACCCGCAGCCCAGTTAGGAGGTCAAAACAAACTGCAGCCGTCACAGAAATTAAGACATGCAAGTCACATTTCCGCGCTCCTCATCCGTGAAACGGTCCTTATTTGAGGAATTTCACACTTTATTTAACTTGCCATTTTATATCACGGTCACATGCATGCGGTGACTCTGGGTATTTTGGCAACAGGGAGCTCCGAGCTAACAGCCCACCGTATGGATCTGATAAACGCCTGGCGAGGTGAGGAAGTGCTGCCTTCTGAGCAACTGTACCGGAGCCACGAGCGAGAGCTACCATCAGCCAGTTAAGACACATTGTGATAAAGATATGCACAGCTGGAGCCCAATGGCAGTGTTTAGAGCCAGAATCAGTTGGCTTGTCAGGAGTGGGGCTGGAGTGTGTGCAGTAATTCCTTCCCCTGAGTAAAGGTGAAGAGCAGTTTGCGGTAGGAGCTGTGCGGTGACTGTCAGCTCGACTGATCACAGGAGACTTCTCCTCATCTCCTCTGGCACCCTGACTGCTCACCTTGACAGCGCTCTCACTGCCTTCCTCTTTAAAATCCCGGAATTTCATTACTTCCGCCATAATGAAGCCCTTCTCAAAGTCTGTGTGGATCTTGCCCGCAGCCTGTGGAGCCTTAGTTCCTTTCTGTCACATGGAAGGAAAAGAGAGGACAAATGAATTGTTTTGGAGAAGATGGATTACAGCACGTGAACGACATGGTGTTTGATAGGGTGATAGCGATGGGAGCATCACACGGGTGTTTTCAGTCTGTTGCCTCAGTCCTGATTTCTGAATAGCTTTCTACTCGGTTGTGCCCTGCCAGGGCAGCATGGACACCGATAAGGACACAGCTCTGCTATCAATGCCTTCTGATTCTCATTCCTTGCTGGTATTGATTTCTGTCCTAGTAATCTTGTCTCATTGTGGGTCGCTGCTTGGCTCTCTGGTCATAACAGCAAGAAGAGCCAGTGTTGCAGTGACAGGCCGGGCTGGTATAAACCATCAGGCCTTGATATTTTTTGACACAACAGAGTTTGGTAATTAAAATTTATTTCCAACCTCAGATGATGTTTCACTGTGGCAGATGAAGGACTATAGGCTGCCCTCTAAAGTCGACATAGACAAAGAAACACCCGGCCGGACTGTTTAATCTTTCAGTCAGTATCAAGTGGCACCATTGAAATTTCATCGCAAATTCATCGCAATCCAAAGTTCCAAAAGTTTTTATTATGTTTTGTAAAACATTTGTCCAGCATATGATGATATGAGAACAAAAATATCTCAATATGGAGGAGAAAGCACAACTGTTCAGGCTGTAATAGTAAACAACAGAAACACAAATAGCATCTGCTAAACATTTCAAGAACAATTGTCTGGAAAGATGAATTTTCTAACTATATTACTGCTCTGACTGTGTAAGTTATTGAATTGAGGTTAAGGAATAATGAATTGCTTCTCGCTATGTTTAATGCCCCAGAATGTTCTCCTTTGTCCGTGCTACACCCCTGCACCAAGTTCAGGAACATCATCTGCAAAGTTTTTGCATGAGTAAGGACACACGACCACAAACATACACACAGTAGAAGTGATTATTGTCCATGTAGCAAACAAAGCACGAAATAAAAATGTGCTAGTTTTATAAATTCTTTGTGCCTTTAATCCTCTTTAACGCTCGCAGGCACAACTGGTGACTGATGTGCAATTTATATGCACTGAAATAAATCTGGTCAGAAATGAAAAATGACCCCAAACAAGTGACGTTTGCTGCTGTGTATCATTCAGCCTCCTGCCTGTCAACCATCCCGCTCTCTCTGCTCCGCATCCCCGTGCTCAGGAACTGTTGAGCAGTTTTAATTATGTATATAATCAGGTCGGGGTCAACATATTTCATGCCAAAAGAATGATGCGCCTTTAATGGCTCTAATACATTACCATCTCTGTGCAATCTCATTGACGGAGTGCTTGTGAGTTTAACTACCATTAATCAGCATCAAGGTTTGTCTATCTGGAGAAAAATAGATTAAGGGAGTTTTTTTTTTTATAAGGTGCATTACAAGAGATCCACATTGTCCTAGTTAAGAGTTATGCAGAGCAGGCTGATAGATAATGGTCACCTCGAGGCTGCCTAATAAAGCATGTTAAAGGACTTAGGAACACGACATTACTGAGTGTAGTTTTTACAATGCAAGATGTATTGGCCTAATATAGTTACTCACTGATGCTTACCTGACTAAATGCCCCTCACACACAATCAAGGCTGGCTGCCATCCATTATGTCGCCGAGAACAACCGTGTTTTTGAGGATGCCTTTGAAGTGTTTCAGGACTTCTTTTTTTTTTTTTTTCATAAATAGCCGGGACATCAGTCATGCTGAGATGAGTGTGCACCGAAAACCGGTGATGTCATCTGACTGAAATGTAACGAGTCTTGCGTAAAACTAGAGAAGTGAGCTCACCTTCCCCTCTGGCCTGGACAGAGTGTGAGAAGCTGGAATGAAATATTCCACAAAGTCCCTGTGTACAAATTTGTCACTTGATCTGCAGAAACACAGTTTTCTGATCCAATAAAGGTGAAAAGAATCAGGATATTTATTGTATAGAGATAAAATGTGTGTATGTTCATGTGTTGCAACATAACAGTTTATTACTGATTTCATTTCCAGAATAACTCCAATTAAATCATTTAAGAGAAGGATTTTGCTGCATATCTGTTATTTGAAGTGCATCTTTACCTTCACACACAATCAGTCTGTTACCGACATGTTAAAACCTAAATGCAGCTTATGATCATATGTGACAAAGGTTGTTTTCATAGGAAGCCCATATATGGATCCATAGTTGTTGTCTTGGTGTCCTAGAGATAATTTCCCTTCCTGTCTCAGCAGGTTCACCGCAGCAGTCTGGTTCCCTCATAAAACAATTTACACTGATCTTTAAAAAAATGAAATTACGTGACCTCCGTTCAGGTCAGTTTCAGAGGTGAACCTGACATACACTCCTTAAATGCCATTCAGGTTGTATTAAATTACCAAGGACCATGTTAAAAACATCGTAAAAGCACCTTGAGATGTGAGCAGACCTGCTTAAACTTGAATTAAATGATTACATGCATTTTTTGGACCAATTTTGTTGCGATGTGAACTTGGACAAATGAGCTGTAACACTGCCAATTTAACACACCAATCGAGGCGGGTATCAAACAAGATGCTGCTGGTTCTTCAAATTGCAAGAACAAAGTAAGAAACCGACTTTAAACGTTGTTTTGTTGAGATCCTTGACGACAACATTTGTGTTGTAAGCTGATATTGTTAACTTTAGACAAGAGGGAAACACTCAAACAGCATCTACAATAATGATTACAGTTGAAAGGCAAGATTCTTCTGTCATTACTGAAACCATATAAACAAGTTATTGCAACGTATTCAGTAAACTGAACAATAATAACCTGAAGAATTGATTATTTCTTAATAAAATAACAAATGTAAGCCTCACATGTTAACACTGATGTTGTTTACATTTAGGTTCTAAACCTGAATGTAATTACGATACCTTGACATATCTGAGGGGATGAGAGATATTAGGACCTTCCTTGAAAGTTTCTCAATGCTTTCCTTTGCTGTATTGTCAGTGTTCCTATATGTAACTTTGAACCGGTAAAATAGCTTCTTATTACGGTTCTCAATCCTCCTATTTAAAAAAAATAAAATATATTTGACACAATACCAGCATGCAAAGCCAACATCCTGCGATCCCGTTGCACAAAGCCCTCAGTTGGCCGAGCTCAGTAAACTGAGACACACAGGGAGGAGGAGCCCCCGGCAAGGCCCACAAACAGTCGAATGAAAAGCGACATCAATTTTGGCACAGACACCCTCCGTCACACAGATTAGGCAGGCACAATGCACAGGCTCCTTATCTCGAGCGGCAGGAGGAGGGCAGGCAGATCTGCACAGGATGGAAACATTCTCATGGACGTAATGGGCAAAATCAATTGTTGCCCTCCTCAATCAATGTAGCCCCCACTTTCACTGTTCAGCAGCTCACCAGTAATTGAAGTTATCCTTGGCCTGTAATGACTAGCTAAAGCACAACCATGACAAAGTTGAAAGTGTGTGATATCAGTGAGGGTGCCAGCAGGGTGGAACGTGGGGCGCGGTGTGTATTCCGTGATGTGTATGTGTGTGTACTGTCCCTCACAATCTGTGCATGTATGTGCACAGGGGGAAGTGTTTCTTACCCGAACGGTCCATGCACGGACCTCATCGGGTCCGGCGGTGAAGAAGTACTCCAGCTGCAGGACAGCGTAGCCCGTCTTGATGATCTTGCTCAGGGCACTGGAGGAGAGACATTCTAGCTTGAATCGAAAAGGTCTGAACTGTTTAAGTATTCTTTATTGCCACTGAGGCCTAGACAAAGTTCACTTCAGCGGCAAAGCCCCATTCATTCCAATATAAACTCATTAAGTGAATAAGATGGGTCACTTCGCTTCACATAAGACATTCAACTCTCCAATGGTTTCTTTGATTAATTAGACAGCTTGTAGACTCATTTAGCATTTTTAAGAATTCAACCCGAAGCCTCGTTCTGCGCCGGGAGAAAAAAAAAATCTGCTGTCACAATTTTTCTCTCCATAGAGGTTTTCACACGAGAACAATAAAGCCAAAATGCCCAAGTTATAATTATACCTACAGATGACAGATGACAGTTTAAAACTTAATTTAGAGGAAAACCCTTTGACTGAGATGTTCAGTAAGAAGAGGGATCCTTTTCTTTATAATGGTAATTACTCTGCCATTTATTATTCTATCAGCACATGCAATTAAAGGAGTGCATGGAGGACACAGCTGATAATAAAATGTGGGGAGACTGAATGCTAATTAACCTCTGCGTCTTGTGCTCCGTGCAGTATTTCTCCATCTCCTCTTGACTCCCGTCCTGTAGCTGGCTCTCCAGGCTGCCGCTGAAGGGGATGACCAAGGCGCCCGGGTCGTGACTGTCCACCCACTCCTTAATTTTCACCAGCCTGTTAAAACGACAGCCGCGCGACAAGTTAGAAGACTTGATTAACATGGAGTCATTTGTTATCAACTGGTGCATGCATATTCATGAGAGCAGCTGAACGCATGATTGTGTGCAGAGGAACTGCACTCCAAAGGTGGCGTTCCTCGAAGAGAGTGCGACTTTCTCTCCGGGAAAGTTTCTAATTACAGATAAAAGACAACAGATTCACATACATTTAGAAAGAACTTCATCACTAGTGATGGAAGAAGTAATCAGATCCTTCACTGGAGGAAAAGTAGCAAGAAAACAATGTTGAAATAATCATAACCAAACAATAACTGCATTTAAAAAAAATTGAATTAAATGATATTGAAGTGAAAAATAATGAATCATCAATGTATTTGAAAATCCTGATCTCGAATCATCACTTACATATGATTTAATAACACACCCATTGATTTGCCTTGAAAAGAGTCTGGAAGATTCATAATGCACTCAAGATTTGTTTTCACTGAACAACAAACAATAGCAGAGGAGTAAACATTGCGATATTTCCCCCTCTGAATCACGAAGGCGTGGAAGTACAAAATAAGTGAGTGTGCAGTTGCATTTCACCACAGTTTGGAACTCACACAACGCTTTTGTCCCTTTGTCTAATCTAAAGAGACAAATTCAACCAGTGAGTTTCTGACTAACCACTTTCCATAAATCAGGGAAATATTCCACACAGCACCACACAGCGTTCTTGGGCTGGAGTCGGGCCACCGATACATCTGGGTGGAGATTCGATCTGAAACTGTGCTGGATATTCCTTCATCTGGTGTGTTGAGGCTGATGTTGAGGCTGCTGTGTATCTAAGGGGTTGAGACCTGGTGACTTCCAAACACTCTAGCATATGTCCAACATACTCATCAGACCTCTGTTTTGTATGAAAGCATCTGCAGCTACAAGTTTTTCCTTTATTCTGTAAACGTCTTTGTCATTCTCCAAACTGAGTTCTTTTTTCCTTTTTGTCTTCCAGTGCAGCAGGACACCTGACATTGCAGGGAAATGACAGAGTTAATGGCAACCCTCACTCAGAACAATATGAAGGGGGTTGAGGCAATTATGAGATTAGCCCCAGAAGCTCTCAGGCCGCGATTGGACAGGTCTCAAAGAACAGTGTCACACAAATCCATTTTCACACGCCGGGCCGACACAGGTCCTAGGCTGGATTGATTCCAAAGGGTCCCTGTCATTATCTGTAATCCTACTTTCCTGTTTAAAGACCATACGAATCAAAGACTGGGAGGGACCCAACCACCTCAATACTACATCTATTCCAATAACAATGTCACTGCTTTATCACCTGCAGGCCCATATCAATGCTCCTAATGATTATCAATATACAATACATGACAGGGTCACAGGCCCAGAAAGTTTTGCTTTTACCAGATCCCAACAAGCTAAAACACTACGGAGTAAATCTGATATGTGTTTTGTCTGTCGGGATGCACATCTATTAAGAGCTGTAACCTAATATTTGTCTTTCCTTTCACATTATAAATGTAGACTTGATGTGCGGCTGCTCCTAAAATAAGATGGTCATCAATGTCTCGGCATTAAAGCACGGAACGAAAAACAGTCAAAGCCAAAGACCTGCAAACACAGGAGATGGCTGCTGTTCCAAGAGGGGGGAAAAATCCAATCTGAGATAATAACAGCTGTAGTTTGTCACTTTTAGCAGCACAGCTGTCTGTTTGGTGGCACGTTATTTGCATTCCTCAGGTATTGCGTTCGCTACAGGCGTCTGAATAATGATTCACAAATCACTCTCTCCACACCAGTGAAGGGCTGTGATCCTCTGAATAGACTATTGTACCTGAGACTGTAATTGGTGAAGACTTGACAGAGCTGAGCCAAGTCAGCCAAGTAACAAAGAGGCTCTTGGTAGAGGGCTGAGGGATGATTTTAATAATGTGAAGCCAAGACGGATAACGTGAGCTGCAAATGAGCACGGGGGTCCGCGGGTCCTTGCACTGAGTGACACAGGACCAGGCAAACACCTTGCAGTAACATGAAACACCCCCTTCCCTCAACTCCAGTTACAAAGCACTGTCAATTAAGAGCTTTGATGCTCTGTCAACACGACTCCCAAAACCATTTCTGTCAACTTCCCTGCTGTCTACCGACGCCGCTTTGCAATTTGTATTTATGTCCTTTCCAATTATTTGTGTAAGTTTCATATGGATTGCATAATAAAGTTTATGTAAAACGTGCTGCAGCTTTTTTTTCCTCGTTTTTATGTCTCAGTCGCTCGTGAAGCCAGCAGATATTCCTGTAAATCTTTGCATGTAAAGAAATCAAAGTGTCGAGGGAGTCAAACAGAACTGTTGCTCGTTCAATGTGTTTTCTTCTCGCTCCAATAGCCGAAATTCATTACTTTGCTCATTTAAACTTGACTTTCTTACTTCTGTTCACAGTTTCACCAAGTTTTTTTTTCCCATTGGGATGCATTGAAAACATGCAGCAGGGCATTAAACTTGTTCTTCAGAGATGTTGGTTTGAATCCCATTTGAGGGTTTTAGTTATTTATTTTTAATTAGCTCCTCATTCATAAAAAAGTTTGCATGGAATCAAAAAATAGACACTAAACTGCATCAACTATTAACATCGAGCACATCCTCTTTTTCTACATCTTTTAAAACGTGATGAGGGGATTCCATCGCAGGAATAACGTATAATGTGATGTAAAATAATCGTACACAGAGGTCTACTCTTTAAAAAAGGTTTAACAAGTCTGAGTGAAAAAAAAAGATGAGAGATGTGTGTGTGTGTGAGGTCTTGTCAGTCTCCCATTATACCCCAACATCGAGTGCCATCTCTCACCGTTCGGTTAATAGAAAGATTCAGCACTTTCTGCTCTTGATATCCTTCTCTGAACAAATGATGCCTGAAATTTTTATTCTTTTTATAATGGAATTCCAATGGCCTTTGCTGCAAATCAAGTGGAAATTTTTGCATATGAAGTGGGAAAAATTAAATGTTAACCACGTTTTAATGTGATTAAGGGTGACAGGGACATTATTTCTGCTAATCATTCACCAGCTTCTGGGCTCAAACAAAGCTAAGGAACGAGCCATGTTTGTGGCTTTCCTGTTCCACCCAAGTCAAAGACTTTCCTCACATACTCTATGCATTTATCTATCTTTAACAAATTTAACACATGAAATTCTTTTGTTTTATATTAAAAACAATACGAAAGCAACGGCATGCAAATCATTTATAAATCTGTTCATCTTTGCAGGCTTGCAGTTAGACGTAACGCCTGCTGCACTTACAACACACGTCATTTAAAGCACAATATATTGTGAAATGACAAAATAAAAAAAAAAACAATTGGAGCTTCCACAACAGCCTGGGTCTGAATAGAGATATCCCACAGGGGGCCACCCTCTGGGGCGAGTCTATTTGTCTTTTTGTGTGGGAATCCTGAGGGGGGGATAATTCCTGTGTTTCCGCATGCCTGGGGCTTCCCTGGGCTTTGTCAAAGCTTTGATCTGCTTAAATGGCTCAGGAGGAGAAAACAATAGGAGTTCCATAATACAGGGGCAGCTACCTGAGACAATGACCTGGGCCTGTGTCTGACATACATTCATACAGGTTGGCTTTATTAGATGTGCTTAGCCAGTTAAGCCTGCAAAAGGTGAGCCATCACCTCCAGATTGTGTGCTGCTTTCAGACGCAATTAAATGCTGACAGACCCGAAGAGTAATCCACCACTTGTGTCTGCCACAGCTCCATCACTGACACTCCCACAGGTGGAGGGCCCAGTACCTGAACCTGGGTATACCGGACATATGTGAGTGATTTCATGTATCCTGGCAGCTGCTGGCTTGCATGCCAGGCACAGACTCATCAAGTAATAAACCCAGGATCCCCTCTGTTGTAGCTGCTGGTCACAGGTTACAGGGACAAGCATCCTAGGGGGTTAGGATGCTGTAGCACACAGTGCATACTAACCCCCTCCTCTTTCTTTCTTCTGTGAAGGGAGACAGAAATGAGGTAGCTCATGGTGGCTTTTGAGGCTGGGAAGTCGGGGGGCTCTGTGGGAAGCTTTTCATCGTCCCAGTGGTGAGCTCCTGAGCGACGAGAGTGCAGACGCTCTCTGCTCCCCGTGGTCATGGCTTGATGGAAAGGCATCGCACATCAGTCTCCGAGAAAGGAGATCTAACACACGGACAATCTATCCCCAATATTGTCATCTTCTTTCAGCCTACAAAGTAACCACGAGCTGTAGACACAATGGGAGCAGCTTTAATTAAGAACATCATCTCACATCACACCTAAAACAAACCTCAAGGGTGGGCTGGAAACCAGCTTTTCTGAACAACTTTCTTCTCTTTGATAACGAAACCCATTAAATTTTTGAGGACAAATCTTGTGACTTTAAACATTTTCATTAGAGAAAACCCGAAAAAGTAGTTTAATCTTCATAACGCTTGTTGAGACGGTATCAAAGATATTGTTAAAAGGCCACTTGTGTGAGCTTGGAAGAAAAAAAAAAAACATTGGAAATTCAAAAAAGTAACCCACAGGGTTACGTTCTACATCGCCCAAAATTCATTCTCTATATGGGGTTTCCATGTGTCATTCACAGCGGTTGACTGGGCGAGGGAAAATAAGGGGGCTGGGGAAGAGCGGGGGAGTCATCAAGATGTGACAATTGTGACAAGAGCAGGCAAAGTGTAGTGCCGAAGAACACCACGCGGATTTCTCCATCTCTTCTCGTCTTTTTTTTTTTTCCCCTGGATGACAGCTTAATGTCTGCCACATGCAATATTTATTCTCATCGTGTGTCAGACTGTCTAGCTGTCCTAGGGAGTACAAAGAATGCCACTTATTAGAATAAAAGCAGAGGGAAGGTAATCAAGGACATATGTAACATCAGCCAATCATGTCCCCATCCTATCCAGCATCTCTTTTTTTTTCTTCTCCCTCCATTCATAACAGTTCAACAATAATCCTGATAATAAGCGTCGCGGAGCTGCATGTGGCAACAATAAATTCATTTATTTGTCTCATTAGTGCTGGTAAGGCTGTGGACGACTCACTGTGACATGTGTTTGGGTTTTACCTTATCAAAAACATAATAAAATGCATTTCTTAACAAAGGCACAGCTATCAAAATATATCATTAGACAGACTCCAACTCGCAGATACATGCTTGTCTGCAATGAAACATTACAGGCTATACAGGGGAGCGGTTGCTGTTTTGAGTTTTCTGCGATACATTAGGAACAACGGCGGGAGACTCACTCGAAATTAGTGTGCATGGGGTTTAGTCCTGATAAACGAGGGAGATGCGACAACCTGTGCTCGATTTTGGAAACTGATGTCTTGCAGGATCATTATAGAACACACAAGAGACGGCTTTGCTTCTCTGACAGAAGAAATGTCTGTTCGTCTCAAGTTTGGGGCACATCTCATTAGTTACAATAACAGCGCCGTGGCTTGACTAACAGGATTCAACAAAGACAGCGTGGTGACATGTGACACGTCAACGGCGTCCTTTCATTATGTGAACTAGGGACAGTCAATATCCAGGGGAACTGGACCGAGAGGACTTTATTAGCACCATCTGTTTCAGTTTTACTATACAGACTCTCCTGTTGGTTTTTTTTTCTCAGTGAAAACAAGCTAAATGGATCCATTAGGACTGACTCGAGACAGTAGGGGACATATCTACCATGGGAAAGTGTTTCTCAGGATCCCACACTGCAGCGAGAGGACAGGCTGCACAAAACAAAAGAGTAAGTGATCATGTATCTCACACCTCTTTGAAAAGTGAACTCTATCTCCACAGAGAGGCTACTTGTTCCTAAAAACTTGGACAAAGTCGCTGGTTTTGCACTCAATAAAGTTTGATTCGTGTTTATGGGACTTATGGTTTGGAGTAGCTGAAGTGGGTTGCAGAAACTGCTTTCATGAGTGGCTTTTAATGAATCCTATAAATAGTCTTTCCCCCAATCTCAGTTTTTCTCTAAAGTCTGGAGGGACTTAAAAATGTCCAGCTGCTTGTCAAAATGATCAGACAGCAAGAAAATGCAAACATATTTTCATGAGATAAGTTGACATTCCAAAATAGAAACTAAACAATAAAGCTGATATGATGTACGTTATATTCTCTACATCATCTGCTTGGAGAAGACGTGTGGAAAAAAAAGCTCAGCGACTCCTGCTGAGGCCTCCTTTACTTTAATTGTCAAAGCTCCTCCTACAGGCCGACCGTAGTATCAGACTCAGCAGGGACATTTTTCTTTTCTCTCTCCTACTCAGATTGTGGCTGGATTTCTGGCAAATAAATAAAAAAGAGATAAGAAAAATTAATAAATAAATAAATGCATAGTTGAAAACCAATGTTTTCCTTTATCAGCAGAGTGATGTCATTTATTCAAAAAGGAGTGATTTGTTGTTTTCTTATTGTTTTTACAATAACATGCGACACAGTCACAAGTGTCATCCTATTTTTACTTTACTGATATGAATATGATACGATAGTACAGAGGAATAAGTTATATAAGATTTTAAGTGTGCAGACGCTACTTCATCTTGGTTTTGATCTTTTTTTCCGAGATTTGCTGAGGATAACAAAAATCTTTAATATATCCGGCTTCATAGGTTGATAAGAGAAGAGGAAGGGGTTCAGTGTTGTTCCTCAGGGCACCGCAACAGGACACCATGTTGTTAGCGTTGCTTTAGAGTTATTAAAAACAGCACATGCCCAAAAAATTGGCACAAGATTTCTATTTTTCTTTGAGAGTTGGGGCTGCAATAAAGGTTTGGCTAGACGCCCTGTACACATTACATCAGTTTCATTGCTTATAAGAATGTTTCTCTGTATCGTCTCGGTCAAATACGCACATATAACATATATAAATTTGAGGTGGGTTTGGGGGGGGGCAGCAAAATATGACTGGGATGTAACAGACGTTGAGCCTATAAAGACAAAAGTGAACATGTGCATGGCTTATCTGCAAATATGAACAGTACACACACACTTGCATACAAGCAGGGAAACAGCCCCCCTCCAACAAAAGTATAGACACAGTTAATAAAAGCTTCAAGCAATGGTACCCTGCAGTTCTTCCACTCACCAGGAGAACCCACATAGCAGAGGCATTCACAGACAGGTCACGCTTGCTGGTTTCCTTAAAGGTCAACTCATCTACTTAAGAGGCACCAATTTACTTTAATGCACATTGTCTAAAAGAAGAGGAAAAAGAGAAAGAAATGACAAGAAAAACATCTCGGCATATCTGGAATATTCTCCACTGTGTCTTTTGCCATTTCCAAAGAAGTGACAGCTCGTAGTTCTCTGAGGAGGACGAGGGTTGGATAAATATCTGATATTAAATCTATTTAAGGAAGTAAAGGCCGATGAAGATGTCGAGGCCACGAGCCTGTAAAATAAACTACAACTTAACTGATGAGTGAAAACACACTAACACTGGGCAGGCTGCAGCCACCACATCATCAACAGTTTAATGACCCTCTCTAACATACAAACTACAGTATGCACAGAGAAAAAGTCTTCCAGGCAGCTTACTGATGCCGGGGAAAGAGGAGAAAGCCTCTTGATAGACTCTTGTAGATGCCATTCCCTATCACGCAATGCCTCTCAGTCATAAACACATGACAAATGCGGCCTTAATCATTTTTTACGAGCGGGGATGTGCAGGGGGCAGTGCATGGCTAGAGGGGAGAGGGGAGCGGCGAGCAGCAGGCGGCCCCCTCTGCTCAGAGGAGAGGGCTGTGTGGTAAAGTCTCCTCTGGAACATCACTCGGCCGGCGCGCCTTTGATCTCCACACCGCAATTACGCCAGCAACCAAATGAGCATGGAGTCGCCTCTGAAACAGACTTCAAACATGCACATGGACGCATTCTCATACACATGCACTGTATAGGATTGGAGCCATGTGCTCCTCTCAACAGTAAATGATGTACTGTCTCCAGCAGAGAACCTGGGGATGAAAGGAGGCCTTGCTCCTCGTCTGATCCTTCCATTAATGATGGTTTGCTAAAGCTAATACTGTGTATTCTTGTCTAAACAAGGACAGCTTGGTATGTGGTTCCTGTACTCCAAACAGGAAGATCTTGTTAGCAATGGATTGTTTTTGGAGCCTCCGAAAAGTCTTATCGCACCGCTGTCATCCCCAATGTGTGACAAGAGATTGAGTAATACTTGGTGTTCTCAAACAAAGTGCCTCCACTACTTGTGTGTCTATAACTTATATGCATTATATCCAAAATAATGTATGGTGGTGCATGTTGCTAGAATGAATGCACCGGCACTGGATTTTCGGAGAGCAAAACAAAACAAAACACCTTAAATATAAGAAATTACTTGCAGGGAATGGGATCCGTGAAATGGCCTGAATGAGTGTCCTGAGACACACGGATGAAATTGGCTTATTTGCCTCGTACTGTGATTCGCCTTCTTTTCCTCCTCACATTAAAGCTGAGATTGCAATTTGTCTTGCTGTTTGCTTTGAATAGTCCTTAACCGTATCATCATCTCAACTGTGCTGGTGGAAAAACACGGGAGCATGGCGACAGCCAAATGGCAGTCTGGCGTCTCCGCTGCAGACTAGCTGCCATTAGGGCTGAGAGCAGCATTTATTGTACAATTAGGGCCAGCTAGATCTACCTGTAATCATCTCCATACAGGTGTGAGCTACTCTCTGGACAAGGGAAGTGACTCATCACTTGTCAAACATCAACACTTTGATGTCAGCATTGTTCATCGTGGAGCCCTCAGGACACCTGAGCACTACTGTTTGCCTGTTTAAAACGCTCTGATTTATTGCAAGTTTAAAAACACACACACACACGCAACTCTCTTCCTACACATGACGGATGTTCCACATTCCATGAATCATTTGATTTATGAGTTCTTTTCCTCCTCCCTCCATCTGACGGTCATACTTTCGTGTCAGGAACATTTATTTATAGTCGGAGGTAAACAACTTCGTTTGAGATACAATGGTGCCAAGAGAAGCACTAAAACAAACGCTGTGAGAAGTGACACCTCGAGCCTCGGGGGCGATTGGAAGAGTACGATAACGATCCAGAAGTTGGTGCTGTTGATGAAAAGGTAGGACGAGTAGCCCTTTGAGATGTGTTTCAGATGTCATGGACCGGCCTTTTAAAATCTGCTCTCGTTGTGGCCAGAGGAACATTGTAGTAAAAGTGCCAGTAACAGAACCGCTCATTATAGACTTGAAGCACAGAGAAGTGTATATCATTGCATGAAAGGGTCGTCCTCTTTAAATCAGATTATAAAAAGTCTTTCATTTGCAAAGTAAAAGCACATATCTCCTGTATGTTACCGTAGTAGAAACATAGTAGAGACATACCAGGTTTGTTCTACTCACCTTGTAAGAAGCCCCTGTTTCCTGTGATTGATGGCAATTTAATTGCTATGAAGTGAAGGTTGTAAAGCATCCTACTAACATTCCTAATCCTGTCTTGAGCAACAGCATGCAAAACCCAAATATATCTGTACCAAAACAAGTTTAAATATTACAGTATTAAAATAATGTTTTCCTTGTGATTTACAGAACTCTCCAGAAGTTATTAATTACTTGTTTGCCTTTGAACACACTTATATTTGCTTTTTTTTTATATTTAAAAGCCTGCACTCTCTTTGATATCTTATGGAGATGAGAAAATGTTGATGGAATATGGAGACCATATGTTGGTAAGTGCTTAATGAAGTGCAGAGTCTGGAGTCTGGTTAGGGTTCGCAGAGCTGGATGTTGTGTTAGAGCCTACTTAGTGCCACCTCCAGGCAGATTCTCTCACAAAGATATGACTGTTTTTGTCAGCAGGGGACCACAGTCCACACACGCACATGCACATGCACGCACACGCACACGCACACACACATGCACGCCGCGCACACACACATACATCAATTTCCTGGAGAATTACACTAACTATGACCATTACCACAACCTACATTAATTATAAGCAATGACCTGCTACTTGCCTAATGCTAATGCTAACTATAACAATGTCTTCACCCTGAAATTTAATGAATTCCACTATGGGAACTAACTTACTTTTTGCAGCCTCCACAAATTCAACTTGCAAATTCACATTTGATAGTTGGAATTTCAGTAGATTTATGTCCCCACAACATTAAGAGTATCTGGTACAGAGACACACACAGTACTTGTGGGGACCCGTCACAGACAGGACATTCCATAGCACCTTACCGTAACCTAACCTAACTTTGACAACTTGCCTCAGATTAAGACCAAGGCTTTACTCTCAAACAGCCATTTAAGCTTGTGGAGTTCAGCATTTTGGTTCCCACAAAGTTGGCAGACGACCTTCCTGGTTTTCAGAACCCAGGAATATAGTAAAATAAGGCCACACCCACATTCACCCAAACACACTCCCAAGCAGAGACACATGAGCACAGACAGTTTGTAGCTGAAATGCAAAGCTGATAGAAATCAATCGATCAACCTTGTTTGAAGCACTCACCATTTGTTCTTTCTCCTAATATAGTCTTTCTCAGAAAGGTTCACAAGGTAAATCATTGGCTTGGACGTCAAAAACAAGCATTTGTTCAACACTTCGATCTATGACAAAGACAGACAAGGCAAATGCTGAGAAACTTTCCAAAGTAGCTTTTGAGAGCAGCACAGACAGAGATAAGTGAAGCCAAATCAAATTAAGAGTCTGGTGTAGAAGCACGATGGGGAGCAACTATAAAGCCTACAAAGCAGGTTCAGCACGGCCAGATATCATTAGCTTGTACAAAAGTAATGTCAAAATATAATCAACAAAAGACTGTGCATAATATTAGTGTGTGATTTGCACAAAAGAAAAATTACAACGAGGAAAAAATAGCAGTTGGATTTATCACCAGGAAAATTACATTAATAAATTTAACTGTGACATCAAACGCTTACCTCCTTGTCGTTCCAATCGTGACAGTAGCGGACGTGTTTCTTTTCATCCACGACCCAGCTCTTGATTTTGCACATGACGTCCTGTTTGGGGTTAAAAGAGAATGAACAAGAAGCAATTAAATGAGATGAAAAAGAATATAAACTCAGCAGGGTATGGGGTAATTATTTCCTAAATGCATGGCATCCTGAAGCCAAAGTGAACAATGGCCGTGTTCACATTCAAGCAGGAGTGGCCTGGCTTTGACAGGGATAGCATGCACAAGACCCCCTTCCCTCCTTGAAATCATGACAAAATGCCTTCTGGGGTGTCTCGCTTAGAGTCACAGTTTTTCAGTATTCCGTCGGGACTGTTTAATGAAAAGGATAGAGAGCAGACAAAATTGGAAAGAGCAGGGAACTAATTGGAAGTTGGTTAGTTAGGTGTAAATTAGTGGTCCTTCCTCAGGCTCTTTACAGAGCGTAGTCATACTGAAATGCACTGGTGAGGTACAAAACTAATTATTCACTGTTTCTTCTGGAGAAAAATATTGAGCATTTCCCGCTATGTATGCCACATTCATTACTGGGGTACTTGTGGGTTGAGACCACAGGCAAGACTTGGTCTTGACAGGATCTGGAAGCGGAAAAGGGTGGGAAAATGGGAGGGAGGTAGTTATAAAATTTGTAATAAAGAAATTGAGCCTATTATTGTTGATCCAGCCCCACAGAAATTAGCGGAACACATTCTTTTTGTTCCTGTCAACTTGACCTCCCCCTTCATATAAAAACTCCCCCACCCCTGAAACACTCCCCCTACCTCCTTTTCCCTCCCCAAACCCTTGCAGCACTTCACAATCATACTCCCTTTTGAAAGAACTGAGGAAAAAATCTTGCCAGAGCCTCAATTACACAATGGCAGAAAAAGCTCCACACACTGACCCCCAGCCAGCTGCATTCACTCTCTGCACATCTCTCTCCACAGGAATTCTAAAGGCCTTTTAGTCAGGCAGCCAGAGTGCAGCCAGCAGGAGAGAGCGCAGGAAGAGCTGCATACACTCCGCCCGCGCCGTCCCAAGTCTTCACAGAGAGATTAATCATCTGTGAAATGGAAACAGCAAACGGCCAGTGACACAGGCTGAACCCGCTCCAGGTTTCCCTCATCAGCTTGCAGCCGCCGTGCAGCGCTCCTCTAACAGGCAGGTGTTAATAAAAGGCATATAGGTCCCACAGGGGTCGAACACATACGCCTGCCACCATGAAGCGCCGCTGGTGGGCTGGCTTCTTATTATTGTTTTGTAAGGATAGGGATTTTGAGGATTCATATGGACAAAAGCAATGAAACATTGTTCTTGTAAACAGCACAAACAAAATGGGTTTTTAACAATGCATACATATGAGCCCTGTTCTGGCTGCAAGCCCACAGACACACAAAGACAAATTAAATTAGTAACTTTTTCATTCAGCAGCAAGTTTACTTTTCTGGAATACATTCCAAATTTTGGATTTGCTTGTATGTTTACTACAAATTCTTATTTTCTTTTTTAAATGTATCTTTTAATGATCCTCTTATGCTTTTTCCTTTTGGCCCAACATCCTGTTTCAGCAGCAGCAATTCCTAATCTATCATTTACGTTGTAAACAAACAAAGGTAATTCAAAAACACCGTATAATTATATACTATTATATAGAAAAGTTCTCTCCAAAAGTCATATGACATCGTAAAGTAATTATTTTTATTTTGCACAGTAATGAACAATGTTCGATCAATTTCCTAATTTCTCAGTGAAAAATACTTAAAAGAGGCTTAATGGAAACAAACAGAGGCGAAAGTACTTTCTGAGTTATTTGTTTTTCATAAATCAGACATATTTTCAGTATTGCAACATGATGTTTTTCTTCATGCAGCAAATCTCAGATCTCATGTTTGAATCCCAACGACAGAACATACGAACGTGAGGAAAAAGTGTGTCATTAAAATAGTGTCTTTTTAGTGACACAACTCAACGTGTACTACGATGTCTACTATGAATAGTAAAAAAAAGTTGTTGTCTAATTTTAATTCAATAGATATTTAATTCAAATATACTAAAGAAAGGCAACCATTTTACAGTAAATCTTGTTCCAAAGGTTTCATATTGTTTAGTAAAGAGGAAAGTCTAAGGAAGTAATCACCACTTCTCTTTTTATTTTGATGGAATCCAGTGGAAATTATACAACAATGTACAAACCGAAGTTTCTTTTAAACTGTACGTAGACCTTTAGACTGTACGTAGACGTGGACCTGGGGTGCACGTTCTACATATAGATGCAGACATAAACACGTGTATATGTGACTACTCACAGCTGAGTGTGTCACACACCCGGCTCAGCCTGTGAGACAATCACACGATCCCTCCCATCTAAAAGCTCCGTGCAGCCTTTGATAAGCACCATTCTTTGCCATCTAAAGAGGTCTTCTATAGATTTCACTTGCCAACGTGTGCACAACCTTTGACAAGTAATGTAGATCATTTTTATTCATTGCCAAAAATTGTTAGCAATTATGTGCGTAAGCGGCCACCTGCCTAGCCTGAATGGCTCCTGTCTGTGGGGCTACAGGGGTGTGGGGAAGTGCTGTTGCCAGTAAGGGGGGTTTAGTCTGAGGGGAACCAAGTAGGCACTGGGCCTCTGCAGCAGGTGAAATAACCCCTCTCGTTAGTGTAATGAGTGGTCAGAGCCTCAGTGTGCCGGGGCCTGAAATGGTGCACGCCGCTCCAAGTGAAATGCCAAATCCCCTCGTGTGCTGGCCCATCCTATTCTGTTCAAAAGCATCATGAGACGTTTACTACCAAATCATTGCTTAAGTCGCCTGTTCAGCCTCATTACCTTAACAATGTGTGTGCATTTTCATTCATTTTGATCTGATATTCATTCATCGTGTTTCGTCTGATCTCACCCTGCATTTGCCCTGCAGACCCACTTCATATAATCAAGGAATTACCCGTCAGATAATATTCTAAACATGTACGGTATTCATTGCAAGGTATAGGCAAATGTGTCATCCATTGTATGGCCTAAGACAATTTTCCCCGAGCTGATGTAGGTGTATAAGCAAGAGTGGGAGCTGTGCCATGATTTGAGTATTACTTTAGATGAAAAGAGCTGTGAGGAAACACTTTCATTAGCCCATCGCTGTGACCCAGGGTCAGCAGCTGAATAAGTAACTCTCTATTAATGATTTCTGCAGCAGAAAACCCCTGACCCCTGATCACTTTCAATCTTAGAAACGGAGAAAATGGGGCAGGGGGAGGAGTGACACCTATTGGAGGGAGATTAAAAAAAACATTTTTTCTCTCCTTGGCCATGTGTGTGGGTGGGTTATTATTTGTGCCTTGCTGTGAGGGGGGCCTGCTGGGACACTGACTCACATATTCTGTTTTGAGTTTCTTGTCACCGCCTCTAATGGCCGTCTTCTCCAGCTTGTCAATAATAGGGAAGATCATCTCCTCATCCTTCAGCCTCAGCTCCTCGTGGATGATCTCCATATCCCTCACGGGGTCCATTGTCCCCTCAACATGGATGATATCCTCATCGTCAAATGCACCTGCAGTGAAAGGGGACACAAACACACAGACAGAGCATCAGTATCATGTTTTTTTTCCGACTACCACTGCATTACTCAAACATATTCAGCTGAAGCAACAAAATCAATAGAACACAATCAATGACATTGACATTTTGATATTGAACATGAAACAGTTTTTTAGAGATGAAAAGCACAGCGGGTGGCACGAGGGAGTCACAACAATTACAATGATATAATCAGAAATGTAATCCTTCTTTCCACCAAAATAGGGAAATCGGATTGCTTTAAGAATTAAGATATTTACTCTACCCTTCTATGTCTAAACACTATTGGCAATCCATTGATATTGAGTTAAAACACAAAAAAAATGAACAAAACTGGGTTTGATTGAAAAAAGTCAAAATTCAAAAAACAAAAGAGGGCAGTCTTCCCCTGATCATTGTGTCGTATTCATGGCTGTGCTGGTGATTAGGTAATGAGGCTCTGAGGCGGACCATTTAGACAGCAGCGGCTCTCAGGACTCCTCATTCTCCAGCAGAGCTCAGGAGTGAGGGAAGGGAGGGGGGGCATGTGTGTACATCTGTCACATAACAGTGACAGCCTTTAACATTACAAGTGGCAACTGCGGTGCTCTGATCTCCAGAATGTTAGTCTGATATTTTAGTCAATTTATAATATAAATTGCATTTTTGAATAATAGCAGTACTTTAGAGGATAAACAGGGGGATTAGATTCATCAATAACAGCCCTCTATGGTTGGATTTGGACTACAGCAACACAACTCACATTTAAGTTTACAAGTTTACATAAATCAGTCAAGAACTTTTAACAGTGTCATAATGTGAATACCATCTCATTCAACAAGGAAGTGTGTGTCAACTGAAGGATGTATTGCTGTGTTGATGGACACTATGTTTGGTATGTGCTCGGTGGGGCCTTTAACTGCTATCAACAATCAATATGATAATCCTGTCGACACCTGAATGTGTGATGGACTGTTGACAGGTGAGGCCCTGCCAGAGACTGGAGTGATCGGCGCTGCTCATCACAAAACTGTCAAACAGTCTCTAAACAAGTTCTAACAGTGATGCATGTTAGAAATATTGATGACTCATAGCTGTGCGCAGTTGTCGTGACGCATAGCTGAGATTGATGCAAAAGTCACCCTGTAAAAACTAAACAGATGACTGAATTTGTATACATGTTTATTGTATTTAAAAGACAACACACATTAATTAACATCAGCAATCGGGTCCATGTGCCGGACTTAGCCCTGCAGGCTAATTTTCTTGATTCCTTGATGGCTTATTAAAAGTATTAAACAAAATATACAAAAGCACATCAGCAAAAAACAAAAGAACATAAGAACAAATGTAAGTCAGTCAGGAAAACCAAAGCACAAAACATAAAGACGAATAAAAACAAATGTACATTAACACAAGCACAGACACTTGACATAGCAAAACATAAGTTTACATTTTCAGATAGGCAAAGTTGTATTGTGGGAACATTATCGGTACGAACATTCATGCCCCCCAGAGGGTAGCTAGTATGCTAACATGCTAAACTAGAAGGGTGAACATGGCTAACATTATTGTACTCGTTAGCATGTTAGCATGTACTCGTTAGCATGTTACTCGTTAGCATGTTAGCATGTACTCGTTAGCATGTTAGCATGCACACATTAGCATTTCTCTCTAACATTGTTCCCCTTTACTGGGTTAATAAGGGAAACCTACCTGTTTCATTATTTCTTTAAACTTCAGTCTGGGACTTTTACATTCCGTCATCACTCAGCAGTCTCAACAACAAAATGACAACTCACAATCCTCCACCAGTGGCAGGCTCACGCAAGTCAACGTAGCTGTAGACTTTTGTGCAAGCTGTCATCCTGTGCGTTGTCCTCATGGTAAAATGAACTTATCCAATTACTCTTTGCCTAATCAGGCTGTTTTGGTTCCTCTCCTCTTGCAGAGGTACTCCACAGTATAAACAGTTCACTTACGCTACACAGAAAGGGGCTAATCAGTGGAATTATTGTTTTGCTGCTCCAATTTACCAGCTCGCTGTTCAGCACTGATTAGAATGAAAATTTGCTATTGTGTCTGCATGAACTCAGAAAATATAATGCAATGTAATCATTTTGTTAGCTGCAAGAATATACATACATTATAAACAATTAGGTTGTACAGTTTTGACACTATGTGATTCAAAGGAAAAGGCCTACAAGTCTGTTGTTTGAGGCTTAGTGCATGTAAATTAGCTTTATAAAGGGTTCGTGGAATCACTCATGATTGATATAAATAATTGTTTATAAATGAAAAAGGAACAAATATTTAAAACAGCTAAAGGACGCACAATCATTTTTGCAGCAAATTTCTGACTTTCCCAACTAATAATGAACAGTTACTATTGTTAAACGTCCCCAATAAAAAGCTGATAAATCAATTCAAAGGATTTAAAAGAGACGGAGCAGCTGATCTCTCACTATTTAGTTATCAGCTGACACTCTTCTCTTGCTGCCACATATTCCAAAGTAATTTCCTTGAATTATTTTCGCCTAATTTAACATTCACATCTACTTTACAGCCGTCCCATTCAAGGCTTAGAGCTGGGGACAAATGCATGAGGTGAAAGAGAAAGGAGAAATCGGAGGGGGCAATCTCTACAATTAGTCCTTTAACAACTGGGTTGGTGTAGGGTGTGGAGCTCTTGCGAGGCTGCGGCGCCACACAAAGCCACATGCAAGACTGTAAAAACACACAAAAAGAAGAAAGATTTCAGGAGTCTGTGACAACTTACATTTTACTGATTTATGTCAATGCTGTGTGTTTTGAAGACAATATTAGCAGGTGCTCCTTTATTGAAGAAAATAATTACTCTCTGTAGGGTGAGTGGTGTTCAATGGCCTGATTAGGGGCCAGACTAAGCTCTGCAAAATTATGGACTTACAGTGGCGCTGCAAGCTGGTGTTGCTCTGCAAACACGTTTTACTACCTTGTTATCATTTTATCATGTTAATGCATAAATGTCATCCTGAAACACTGAAACATTTTGAAGGAAGAAGTAATCCTCTATTTCGTCTCGTTTGCACAAGTTCAACACCTGAAGCAAACTTGAGAACTTATCTCATCACTTTCTGTGCGAAGAAGACAAACAAAGCTGTCATCGGAGTCAAGTAAAGATCAATACTGATTGAGCTGCTTCCTCTGATGTTGCTACCTGGGAGGATATGTGGTCAACATAATTCAGTTAAATTACAGTATTCATAGACTTCGAACTTCCTGAGCGTGTTGTCACATGCGAGATGGGTAAGAGCACATCTAAAGAACTCGCATTCCTCTCACCGCTTTTAAAATGTTCATGCAAAGTCAGTGCTGCAATTCTCCTGGTATTCAGAGCAGTAAAAGCTATTTTATGAGTCTGTCAGGGAAAGCACATTATAGATGTCTTCCCGGCATAAAAACACAAGCAACGCACAGAAGGGTATTCACGGTTATTCAGGAAGAATCTTCTTGACAGTCATTTTAGGATACGTGAAATAGGCAGCAATTTGTCGTATGCTACTTCTGTTACAGAGCTTGGGGCATATTCAGCCTTGTTTCTTGGCATATGTCAATTAGGAAAAATACTTGCCACTAAAAAGCGGGTTGACTCCAGAAAATGATGTGTTTGAGCCCTTTAGATATACGCTCATGTTTTCTCCATGATCCCCTCTTTTAAAGTAGATTACAGTGAAATCGCAGTGGTCAATAGAATGAATATCAGTATTTCACAAGGCGTCTATTTCTATATAATCTGGCTGCAAGGTCTAATAGGCGACTGAATATTACAGGTGTATATCTCCTCCATGCTCACATCACGGACAGAAAACCTCCACAAAGCCAGCAACGTGCAGATCATACCTGCCTGATCTGTGGATACCTGGAACGATCCAGTTTTTATGAACTGTGACAAAAATCAACAGTGTTAATACCCTAAACATTAGCTTAACCTCTGGCATTCCATTTATTTCGTTAAACCAGCAAGCATGAGAGTGCCTTGATTGAAAGGAACCTTCATATGCACACCGCTGTTGTCCCACATCATTCAGAGAACAAACCTTTTTAGATCCTTAACTACTATAGTGCTGCTGATTGCACAGGCACCAGCAATTTCCTAACCAACCACCACCTGAACAATGATGTGTTCAGCTTTCAGGCCCTCCGGCCTTTCAAAGGAGAATCATTTCACAGTTTGGAACGAGATCTCCATAGCAACTCCTCTTTGAAGGGTTTAGAATCACCATCCAATAATTCTATGATCATCGGGCCTTGCCATTCCCAGTGGTTCTTTTCACAACGGACAGGGAAGGGGGGCCTGAGGAGGTAGCCGGAAGATTCTACAGTCTATTTCAGGCAATTCATCTTGCAGCCCCATTAGAATTCAAAATATTGCGACCTTCAATCACAGAGCATGTTATCTGGAGCTGTGGCGATCTCCACTCAAGAAGGGTAGGCATTTTGCTCTAATCATCCAGGATGAGTGGAGGCTGACAAAAACTCTTCATTCTCGCTGAAGCAAAATGCTCATTTAAATGCTGTGACAGCACCTCAACAAGACCCCAAAACACACAAAAGGCGACGATAATGGTCTGGTTTCAAAATTGCAGCATTGGTTGAAACAACAACTAATACAAAGTAAAAATGACATGCGACACAGAGCAGCAGCTTAGTTTCTGTCTGATTTATAATGTAAAAACTACAATACTCAAGAATAACAAGGCAGGTGAAAGTATAGAGTGTATATGACAGCGTGTAGAGTAGCCAAGAAAATAAGCTCTTTAGAATAAACTTGGCAAATGTGTAGTTTTGTATAGCCTCCACAATGAAAAGCAGACTTTACAGTACCTCAGGTAAATGTTTGTGCTTATTTGTAATATAATAAGAGTGATGGGAGTTTTCTCAGCTCTTGGCATAATGCTTGTCTAATTTGAGGAGATGCTATTTGACCCCCAAGGCTTCCATAAGATAGCTGAGCTAGGCTCATCTTATTATTCAAAATACTTCAGAGGATTAGCGTGTACA
>CAAKHC010019690.1:152371-171598 GCA_901007825.1 Macroramphosus scolopax | reverse complement strand
AGCCTGCAGACACTCCAACACCCCGCCCCGACGTTGCATGTATAAACACACCAGCCCATAATAACACTAATTATAAGCATAATGCCGGGACAGCAGGCCACTTTGAGTTATTCAAAGAACACAAATGGCTCTTATTCTCTTATCTGTTTATGTTTAGTTTGTATTTAAAGGTGTTTATTCTAATTGTAAATGCCCTGTGGTGGTTCAATGACCTTATCTGCACTTTATTTAAACAATCAATCCATTAAAGCATTTAATAAAAAAATGAAAAATGCACTTTTGATAGCCACTATGGAATGAATTAAAATATCAATGGAACGACTGATTCAGCAACTAATTTGCTTGCACATCCTCTCCTCGCCTGATCTGTTTAGATAAGTCACACACATAAAAGTCACTGGGCTGCGTTAGGTATTCTTGGATGCTTGTCAAGTTTGAGAATTTTCTGAGCACTTGAGTGATAAGACAAAGCGGCTGGAGAACAGCCATCGCTGGCGTCAGTGGGGAGACAGGTATATAAATCAACAACGTGTGAATAGTCAATCCAGTTTGTGGTTAACAAACATAGTTAAATAGGCTTCGTTCACTTCAGGTGACTGGTGAAATGTAGGCTGATATCTGAATGATGCAAAAGCCAACATGAATACAATGTCAAACCAGATTCAGCAACTAAGACAACTAAGTTAATCACTCACCTCACTAAAATTAAGAGTAAAGACGCGTAAATTACATTATCTTCCAAAAATCTACCGTAGAAAATAAAAAATGATTCTTGTGTCTACTTTACGCAGTAGAAGAGGAGGGACAGGAGCTTTAACATAACCAGAAGTTCAGGTGCTGAAAGCTTGAATGTCACAGTGAGATACGAGTCTACGCCAAAAATAACAGCTACTCTCCAGTCTGCTGTCCATACCCACAGCCAGTCCCTCAAGATTAAATGTGAATATCTTAAGGCTAGATCCTTACTGAGCATCGTGCGACTGCGGATAAGTCTTTATTAGAAGTGAACTGGAGGTTTCCTATGGTGATTGGGGCACGGTGTGAGCATTCAAACATTTAATTGCCGGAAACCAAACATCTGGGAATAAGGCCAGGTGAGCTGGCAGAGTTGCTGGCGGGGAACAGAAGAGTAGATGAAGTAGAACATGTCTGTGTTTTGTCTCAGACAGTGAGGATCCAGCAGCGTTCCAGTCACTGCAGAAGCACTGGGAACACTTAGCCTACAAACCATTCTGTTACGAGACCAGGGAACACCAGGCATTCAACAGAATCAGCTTTCAGGATGTCATCAGGCACCTTAATAGTTTCTGAAAGGATTTGTTGAAAGTAAATCCGCTGTTTACACAGGCTTTTCAAAGCTATTAGAAGTGGAAATATATTCATAGTGTGCACACTACTTGAGGAGATTTGTGGAGGAATATTCAGTCGGACCGAAGCTGTCAATATAAGACAACATGTCGTAACCTATTTCACCTTTATGTTTTTGAAAAACTTTGCTAATGTTCCTTATTTCCCCGAATTAGAATGAAAAGGACATCAACTCAATAAATGGAGTCAAAGTGACATCACTCAGGTCAACTGTCATGGCAGCTGGCCTGCCCTGTCTCTTTAACTTCTGCTTGTTTATTCATTAGGTTGGAGTTGCACTGTTCTTGTGGGGAGGCGTGTTTTTGCAATCACCTGGCTGTCACCCATCCTGCAATCAGCTGACTGGCTACTTCTACCTGGCTGTGACAGCACCCGGTGCTCGGTGATATTTTCCAGCTAGTGCACCCGCTGGTACAACTAGGACTGCTGTCAGCCTTCCACGCCGGAGTTCTACTTGGAGGACCGCTTTCTGTTTTTTGCACCATTGGACCACGTGTGGTGATTTTCAGTTTTTTACTTCGGCTTTTGGAGCCTGTATCTCAGTTTGTTATTAAAGACACTTTAAGTTAATTCCTAGACGTGTACTTGGTCTGTGTTCTGCATCTGGGTTCGCTCACTGTCGTTCTGCCCCCCCGTGACATCAACTTCCTGTGGGGTCAGTTCGCAGCACTGAGTTATATCGAGTTACCACCACTTTTCATCTTTCTACAGAAAGAAGAAGCCTTTTGCAAGTTTGCATACTTCAAATTACCAATCCAGATATGAACAACTGTTATCCATCACAACAATATCAGTTAACCTCATTAAATTCTGACACCAGATAGATATTCATTAGAAGGCTAACTAGGGAGCATCTTACGATGGGATCATACCAGTCGCGATGCTCGTCATCGTGTTGATGTTCCGAACAATGAGTTCTCAGCAGTGACTCTTCTTCACCTGACATGTGTTGTCTGCTCCGTAAATCATTGCTAACTCTTACACAGGGTGGTCCTCCAGTTCTCACAAACTACACAGAGTCATCATGAGGAAAGTCTATTTGAAAGCTGCACTGGCACAGAAGTAATAGACTTGTCAGTAGCACACAGAGACAATTTAGGAACAATATGGGGGAAAATGCTCTTAATCTTAACCCTTTCTGTCCATCCGGTCCACCGCCGACTCTCTAATCAGAGCTCCTTTCACACAGTACGAGTCATTAGCATACAAAGAGTAAACAAATTCAACCATTTTTAAAGGCGTCAAAAGGCTTTAATTTGAATTATTCTACCATGTAACATATTAATGGTCTAAGACAAAGGGATGTCATACCCACTGAAGAACCTGAGGCACAGGCAGACCGAGAAAGTCATTTGAAGTCTGCGGGACACATCTGTTCACAGAGCAACAAAATAAAGTGTTGTTTCTGTAATCATTTCAAATATGCTGATGTATTTTCCAAATTCTAACCATGATTTGTGTTATCAACATTATAATCATTACAATATTGGTTGATATAGTATTGTACTACTTGTATAGAAGGTAAGCGTTGACTTCCTGCTTACTTCCCTGGCCAGGATTCGCTGCCTCTGATGGACTGAATGGTAAATCATGCATAGCTGTCTTTAGTAAAGTCCACTACAAAACTGGGAGTAAAAGAAATGATCACCTGCTTAAATAAATTAATTTGGATGGATAATGTCTCTTTTACCTTATTAAAGAGCCAGTGGTTCATGGACATGGACGTGCCAGGAATCGTGTTTCCTAACATTTCCACTTCTAATGTGAAAAATACCCAAAATAAAGTCTTGATGTTATGTTCGTTGATCTGTGTTTGAATTACGTGCATTGTGGGGGCTGTGAACGGCATGCTCGACAAAGCCACGGAAAACAACAACAACAACAACAACACCTGCTTAGGCCTGTCTTAAGGCTGTAACGGTATCGAATGTAACATTAGCTTAAAACAAGCTAACGTTAGCAGCTGTCATGACAGCAGTGTGTCAACACGTTTTTAGCTGTTCTCCGCCTTTTGCTGCTCTGAACATTGTATTTCGGCAAAACACTGACAGACTCACTAAAACAAAAAACAACAACACAACCCTTTCGTGTTGTAAGCTAACCAGCAACCGAGAAGGAGCCCCCTAGTCTTGTATTGAAAGCAAACGGACGATAGCGGCTAACAGTCATGATAGCAATGTTTCCATATGTTGTAACTCGCAGTAGTTATCAACGCAAACCTAAACAAATGAATGTTAGTGACTAGATTTGGATGATAACACATTAAAACTATTACAACAGCTCTTTCAAGTGTTACAGATGTTTTTTTTGGTGTTTTCCCGGGCTTCATGCAGACACTGCTGCTTGTGCCATTTAGGGACATCATATGCAACAGGGCAGCTGCGGCCCAAAAAAATCTTGATGGGGTTGCATTGACATACAATACTGATAGACGCCATATCAGCTGCCCAAAAATTAAGCCAAAAGTTCTTGATTGGCTCCTGACGGCTGGATGCAGTAGAGGTCATAAATCCTGCTCGTCTCAGAGTGAAGTTACGGTCATCGCAGAGGCATTAACGGACCTCTGAGAGAACAATGCTAGCGCTAAAAAATGATGATTGTATTAAAACTGTGTATGGCAGTACCCATATCCGATTATGGCCTTTGTACACAGTCACTGTGCATGTCATCTGCAAACACAAGATAAGATAGAGCTTTATCAATCCAGAAGGAAATTCTTGTGTCAGATATTGATCAAAGAATTACAACAAAATTTCTTCCTCGGATTAAACCTTTTGTTTGTACGAGGTATTATGGCAACCCATAACCGCACAAACAATTCCAGTTTTTCTCAGAGCCATAGTTGCCAAAAGAGTTGTTGTTTTAGCTTCTGCGGCGAAGAGATTTAACTTAGCTCGCAAGTTGGAGCTGGCGAAGTGCCCGAACACAAGTCTTGCACAAGTTCTTTAGAAATGTTTCAAATAGAGAAAGAACGTGTGACTCACGTGTCATGTGGAAGAGGCTGTCACAGGCGCTGATGTGGGACAGGAAGGCGTTTCCCAGACCTTCGCCGGCATGAGCACCTTTGACTAGGCCAGCAATATCTACAACATTAAGGAATGCTGGGACTTTGCTGAAAAAAAGGAGAGGCAAAAAAGGTCAACCATTCAAGACTTAATCACTCTCCGCATCAAAAGGTGGAAATTCAGTCGTGTAAAACTATTTTGTTGTTGGACTTCCGTAGTGTTCTTTGAAAATTTGAGCTTTGTTCTTGTGATTGAACTTCTTGTCCTGAAAAGTACATGTACAGTTCTATTCCACATACCAATTCCTGACTGCTAAAGAGAGATTTGTCACCAGACATTTGTCAGCATAGTGCAATAAATCAGTGTTCAATCCGTTGTAATAGTCTCTGTCAATGTGTGTGATAACCAGTTGTTGAATGTTCAAATGCTTTAGCTGTTCTTTAAACAACAAAACCTTGGAGTATGGCAACAATCATACATGAAATACAGAACTGGTGGCTACATGTCAACAACATTGTTATATGTTTTTTTCATGGCTGTAGCAAGGGAACCATCAGCCGCTGCAGATCTGAAGTGTGAATAAGACGTGAACGCCGAGACCCCATACCTGGCTGGTTTGTGGAATTGGCAGAGGAAATCATAGCGTTCATCTGGAATGGGCACTCTGCTTTCATTTGGGTCAATGGTGCAGAAGGGGAAATTTTCTGCTGCGGCCTGACTCTTTGTCAGCACATTGAAAAAGGTTGACTTCCTGAAAACAAATACAGCACTGAGGTCAATCCATCTAGAAGTGAAGACAGTATAATCCATCCTCAAACACTTCAGTACCTTATGCAAGATTGACTTCTTATCTTTTGGAAAGAAGGAAAATTTTTTTTGGTAGATTTCATATTTGAGCACTTGAATTAGTAATACTCTGTAAAATACCATGTCCACTTACAAGGTCAAATAATCCCGTAATAGATCAATTGTACATGGAATCGAGGGGCAAATTACATTTCTGATAGATCTCAGCTATTGAACTGGATCAGCCAAATGCTGCCACATGTTATGATCAAAGAGTGATTTACCTTCCATGGAACAAGCAGCTCAAGTGTACTTCAAAATCTACAGACAATGGTAAGTGTCCGAGAGTAATAACGGCACGGCGTTTTACTATAATCCAGGACTTTCCATCTTTATCCCCTCACTCGCTGCTTCACATTGAAATGATTGTTTACTAAGTCCTATAGACATGAAATTGCACAGGATTGTTGAAGTGCAAGCATTAATTCCTTATATAGATTGTCTCTAACATACTTGAAAGCTTTTCTTGGGTCACCTTGAGGAGAAAAAAAAGGGAGAAACAATACACATGAACGCTGCAACCACCATCAGGTGTACGAATGGACATAAGAATATGAATTATTTCTAAGCAAAGTCCTGATTTGTTTGAATTGAGAAGTTTGAAGCTCTTCATACAGGCAGGCAGGACACACAGACACGTATATAGAAAACGTATTTTACATACAAATTACGACTTCTATTTTACAGATTACTATATAGAAGTTGGGTAATGTCTTACAAAATCATCTTCAGACATTCCAACACTTTCTAGGACAACAACAGTTTTGTTGCAAGCGATTTAAAAATTTCTTTAGGAGCAAAAGAACTTGTCAGCTCAACGTTGGTTGACCTATGAGTGTAGCCTTTTCCTGTTGTGCAAAGGGAAGTCATGTGGCTTCTGCCCTGTGATTACGCTCTGTCACTGGTGTTGCTGAAGGTCTTGGTGGACACTGACAAGGTGGAGTTGTCTGACCAAGTCTGACGTGCAGACAGTGTGTCAGCCTCCTTAACAACCTTCAGCCCTGCCAAACATGACTACAGTACAGATCCATGTCAAGTTGTCTTCCTCACCAATATTGGGAAAGGGGTTAACACACTGAGCAGCTGTCTGACTCCTGCCATGAAACAGGGTTCATACTTTAGAGAAATGTTTGAATTGATGGACAATTTAAACAATCACCTGTGACCTACAATAGTTTTCTGCAATTCATACTTCCTACATCGATGTCTGTGGTAGTTTATCTTTAAGTAACTTATAGTTTGCCAGTAAGTAAGTAAGTAAGTAAGTAAGTAAGTAAGTAAGTAAGTAAGTAAGTAAGTAAGTAAGTAAGTCAGTCAGTAAGTCAGTCAGTCAGTCAGTCAGTCAGTCAGTAAGTACTCAAACACAACCTCATTACTTACATAATAAATAAACCCTCCTTCCCTTCTATCATTAGAATTATATCAAGATTTAGCTTTCATTCAATTACTCTCCAGGAATTAATATTGAAGTTGTACATTAAACTAGAAAATATGATGTCACATTTATACCTTCTTTAAGTCCGTCTCGGAGGTTATGTGTTAACCCGTGTCTATTGGTTGGTTTGTTTTTCCGTCTAGGTCTTCCAAGTTTATCTGAAAACTATCGGGGCGCTTTTCATGATGAGGCGTGGGCTAAGGGTTACATTTTGGAGAGTACCGTTAAACAGCATTGTTTTTGTTTACATCATCTTCAGTGGAGGGTTGTGCTCACCGAATGTCCTTTTCAATGTCTCTGTTAAGTTTTATGCTTTGTGACTGTACAGCAGAGACATGCCTGCCAGGGAGCTTGGTTGTAGGCACTGAAAGTCTGGGTTTTCATACGTTCTCCTCGTGATTGTGTGGGTCTCCTGCTTCCTCAGATTTTCTCTCTCACAGTTCAAAGAATAAAGACGCAGGTTAGGTGAAGTGGAAACTCTAAAGTTTCTCAGGTTATGATTGTGAGAGTCTTTTCCCTGTGATTGATTGGCGAGCGGTTTAGGATGAACTCTAACTTCTGACCGCTGCATCCTATAAGGAGTGATAAGTGGGTGTTTTAAATCATCCAGGTTTGTGATTGTTTTTCCACCATTCAAGATAGCTCCAATATTATCAGTAGGCTGGTAGAAAAAAATATAGGTTTGTACTGTCAGTTGTATTCAGATGTACCGTAGGTGGATCGTGACAAGATGACAGATGTCTCTTTTTTGAAAACACACTTCTATGGCAATAAGCCTAAATACAGGATAGGATGAAAACTTACTCTGATGCACAGGTCTTTTAGGTTATAGGTTTATAGTGAATGTCAAAGCATTTGCAGCATGTTGCATGTCATTTTCCTTGTTTCAGTATAAATGGTGGCATGCACATGGTGTCAAACCTGCTCTATGAAGCTGGCACAACTCAAAAATTCTATGTAAAGCTCGCGATTATGGGTGTATGTTCAAAATGCACATTCAAATGAATGTCCACTCTTGTCACATATTCTATGACTGTATACTTCTATGCATATATCTGTAAATAGTTCCAATGGAGACACAGCACATGGCACATCTTGCAGTGTTTGGTGAGAAGCCCACAGTGTCTATGTGAATTAAAACCTTTTACTTACCCTACATTGGGAAGGCCGACAATCCCTATTTTCAATGACGTGCCAAACCTTCCAATCAGTGGCGGTGGGTTTGCATCATCTCCTTTTCCCTATGAAGACAACGTCGACATGTCTGAATGAGCACTTACCATTACATAACCTGCAAAGCTAACTTATTTTTTAGGAGAGCTAGTTCTTGACAAAACCCACCTTTTTTGGAGCCATTTCTCACACTTCAAACACAGTCCCACCAACTCAGAGGAAAATAAAAGCACGTTCATTGACAGAAAGTGGGCTAAGCTTAGTGCTCGAATGCAACCATTCGACTGCACTTTAACCGGCTCGCTCCCCGCTCCTAAAATAGATTATGTAGCCGCTGGAAATGAAAGTTGACACTGTAAGCAGGCGTGCTGACCTGTACTCCCAAATTTAGCTGTCAATACTATCAATGCATGTTCACATAAAATCTATTTCAAACAGAACTGTTGGTTTAAAAGTGGTTTGATTGTGTAATCTTTATTGAAGATATGACTGTCAACAGCTGCCTGCTTTCTATTAAAAATGGAATCATTTGTCTTGACAGCTGTCAAACTAAAGACATTCAGGAGTTGCTTCTCTCTATACACAGACCCAAGCATGACAGCAATAATCATCACCATTGAGCAAATGTTGCACTATTTATCAAATCTATTTGCTTGTTCTGTACTCTCTACTTACCTGTCACCAAAATAAACAATAACCTTGCAACCTTTATGTATGCAAGCTGAAAGTCATAAAACAAACTCATGGCAAACCGCACCTGAGACCACAATTCATTTTGTTTCCACCCACAACAAGACAGAGACAGATTAAATGTTACAACCCAAGTCTGTAACAATAGTATAGGATATCGTAATTATAAGCATCCTGACGAGAACTCTATACTCGTGCCCACTTTTTTATTTAATAAGCTTTCTCAGGTCTGCGATGATACAAATCAGATAAAAGCCTCAGCACCACAGAAATAACATCTTGGCACTCACAGTTTCCTCCAGCCCCCTTTGGAGGAAAACAGGTGTAGCCACATGAGCTTACAAAATTACAACAATTAGTTAAACGTCCTCAAATAAACTTCCCACAGCAGAAATACAAATTAAAGCACACAGGGGCACAACCAAAAACCATTGCCCTAACCAGCAGCCTGTCTGGTTCAACATGCAGAAAATGAGGCTGTAATAATGTGGATTTGAGGCAAGTGAGGCTGCCTTTGAAGAAAGAATTTAAATGAATAGGTCTGAATTAATCATTTATCTTTTGTTGATGGATGCACCCCCACTTAGACTCATCACAATAGATGCAGAGCGTTTTGTTCGACCAAATAAATCATTCCCATTGTTTAAGGTACATTGATCAATCTAATCGCTTGTAATGGGCCCCTAATTGCCACAGAGAAGTGCTCACAAATGGAGTCCAGAATTACAGATTCAAGTAAAAAAAAAAATCACTTGAATGACATGGCAGGATCATGATCTCCCCCCTTTTGTCCCAAGTAAACATCCTCTGAAAAAACAATATTTTTTATCATTCCTGGTTTTCTAAAAATAAGTATCCAAAAGAACATTTGTTGCTACGTAATTGTTATTTCTATAGGAGCTTTTTCACGAAGACAATACGTCACGTATAATTATGCACACAAGAATATTAACGTTGGACAAACGGACGAAGCCCGTGTTATATATCCATCACTTATAAATCCGATGGAATGTTGCTTTTTTTTTTTTATTCAGAAAATATGTCACCTTAATAAAAGGGTGAACCTATTGTTCTTCATATGACGGGAAATGCTGCTGCATTTTGTTTTCATTTTCATCTAACGCTCGAATAATTTCCCTTCTTAAGCAACAATCAACTTTGTTTATGTAGAAGAGACATTTAATGCTGTTAAAAGCACTCTGCTAAATTGTCATGATTACAAAAACGATTCCATTTTCCTGGCAGCGCCGGAGACTGATTTTTATTCACCCGTCCAAAGGTGGGTTTAAAGCAAAAAGAGTATTTGAACAAATTGCGCCTGTTGACTGGCAGCATTCATACTCTATAATGGAGCATTATTTGCCCGTTTTGAATACTGTAATGCACATCTTTCGCTGAGGCCTTTCTCTGGAAAATTGCTTTAACTTTTAAAGGGGAGATGATTCACATCAGAGCTGGTCAATTCTACATTATGTCATTATCCCCGAGCGTTTTAACAAGTTATGAGTATGATGGCTTATTGAATTGGGATATTCAAAGAAAAGTGTGGGAGAATTGGTGAAATATCCTTTTAATCGTGCACAGTTTAATGAAATGTGTCATTTGGTTGGCATTGCATTTTTGTCTCTGCACCACAAGAGATGTTCTGGAATCAGTTCCATAGGAAGGCGGCCTCTCAGAAGGCTTCCTTTGAATGCTCAAAGTTTTCCAGCCTACATTTTTTTAGTCTTTGAAAAAATAGACCTACACACGCTGATAAAGTAAGCTGTCATTTATGATTAACCCCTCACCTGCGATGCCCAAACAAGTATGCGTGCGACGTGACCGCGCGCGAGCACGCGAATTAGCACGGGGGCGCGGAGATTTTTGGCTGAAAGTCAATTTAACAATTACGAGTCGTAATCTGTTTTTCCTCATGTCGGCATTCCCACTAAGTTTTAGTCAGATCATCTTATTATTATCTTTATAATTCCCGCAGGTGCTCAGCATCCAAGGAATAATACAAAATATAAAATAAGGACAGAAAAGCATCTTAATAAACGTTGCATTCCCTCTGGGTTTTACTCCTGATAGAATCATCACTAAAAAAAAAGAGTCTCTCACATTGTTTTGGATGCGCTCAACAGTTTCTCAATGACGAGATGCGCATGATCTGAATATTGAAAAATCAGAAGGGGAATGCAGAGCAACACAGAGAAGCGCAGCAATACGGAGGTAAAATGAGTGAAGCGCTTACCTCTTGGAGAACTGACGAGTCAAATCATGTCTGCTGTGAAAGGAGACATTGAGCCTTCCTGTGAGAATATAGAAAAATAACCGTATGCATTAAAAAATACCAAATTGTGTCTTGTATGACAGTCTGAGCAGAGGCTGCATAGCAGATGATTGACGGTGTTTTTTTTGGCGTCTCTGTCTGCGGCCGCGTCTCTGATTGGCTGACTTCATTCCCTGCCATGAATGCGGCGTTCCGATTGGCCGCGCGTCCTCCCCAGCTGTACTTCAAAGAACACGCTGTGTACAACTAGGTAGTGTTGGGAGCTGCAAGCCAAGAGAGAAACCGTGTGACCCGAGTCAAAAACACGGACACTCTTAAGCACATTGGTGCCGTGCAGCGTTGAAATCGCGAACCCACTCACCGCAGGACAGATCCTGGATATGGCTACCTCTATACTCGGGGTGAGTCTGGCCTTTTATTTGTGCGTGAAGGTGTACCGGACCGGTTTCTTCTGCTAAGAAAATAGTATTCGACCCTCATCAACATGATTCTTTTAAACTGATTATTTGGGCTACTTTCGTGTTATCTATCACACTTGGTTCGGCTTCTGATGTTTTGTCTTAAACTCTTATTTGTTCATGAAGTTCAACCATAGTTTGTAGTTTTAGTTTTAATCCAATATCAAACTTTATAGCGTTTTCAATAGTTTATATTAATCGTCGTTTCAGATGCTCGTTATATGTACACAAAAAAAAAAAAACAGCCGAAATCTCAGTTATCATATAATTCTATAATTGGTTTTATTTATGTTAAAGCAGCATTTAATTCACATCTCTTCTGCGTTTCCCCCCCAAACATATTTCAGCTTACTTTCAACTATATAGTGGTTTCTTGGCATCCGGCATCCGGTTTGACACGAAGTGCAAATCATTTCTTTAACATGTCTCTTTGCTTGTTTTAAGTCGAACTTTGTTGTGTTGTTTCCAGGAAGAGCCACGGTTTGGAACTACACCCCTAGCTATGCTGGCTGCAACGTGCAACAAAATTGGCAACACCAGTCCTCTTACAACTTTACCTGACTCCAGCGCGTTCTCAAAGGGTGGATTTCATCCGTGGAAAAGATCCTCCTCAAGTTGTAACTTGGGATCCAGTCTGCCAGGATTCGCAGTAGCAACAAGCCGCGCATCGACAGGACTAACGCCGACGAGTGGCGCAGGCAACAGCGCCTTTTGCTTGGCTTCCACCTCCCCGACTTCTGCTGCGTTTTCAACAGAGTACAGCGGGTTGTTTTCTAACACTGCCAGTGTTGCATCCCAAGAGCCTGGACAGTCAGCCTTTATCTCTAAAGTCCACACATCAGCAGAGACTCTCTACCCGCGGGTGGGGATGGCGCACCCGTACGAGTCGTGGTACAAGTCCGGTTTCCACTCGACCATCTCTGGTGATGTTACCAACGGGGGGGCATCGTGGTGGGATGTCCACACCAACCCCGGGTCGTGGCTCGATGTCCAGAACCCTGCAGGCACCCTCCAGACCTCTCTGCACTCCGGGACGCCCCAAGCCATCCACTCGCAGCTGAGTGGCTACAATCCGGACTTCTCCTCGCTGACCCACTCGGCGTTTAGCTCCACTGGAATCAGCCCCACCGCGTCCCATCTACTGTCCACCGGGCAGCACCTGTTAACACAAGACGGATTCAAAACAGTCCTCCCCACTTATACAGACGCTTCTACAGCCAACGCCATGATTTCAGGAGGCGGTTCAGGAATAAGTAGCTCCACAAGGTCATCCAGGCGGTACTCCGGCCGAGCGACGTGTGACTGTCCGAACTGCCAGGAGGCTGAGCGGCTGGGACCCGCCGGGGCCAGCCTGCGGAGAAAGGGACTCCACAGCTGCCACATTCCCGGCTGTGGGAAAGTGTACGGAAAGACCTCTCATCTTAAAGCTCATTTGAGGTGGCACACCGGTGAGCGGCCTTTTGTCTGCAACTGGCTTTTCTGTGGCAAAAGGTTCACTCGGTCCGATGAGCTCCAGAGACACCTTCGCACCCACACCGGGGAGAAAAGGTTCGCTTGTCCGGTATGTAACAAGCGCTTTATGCGGAGTGACCATTTGAGCAAGCACATCAAAACGCACACGGCCGGCGGAGGAAGCAAAAAGGGCAGCGACAGTGACACCGACACCAGTAACCTGGAGACCCCGAGGTCCGAGTCGCCAGATCTTATTTTGGAAGGGGTAAACCCCAGAATCACTGTTAAGGATCCGTCTCCTCACGACGAGCCCTGATGGGGTTTCGTCTCAAATCAAACCAGAATCAAAACTGCACAGCAGTAAAAAAAAAAAAAAAACGGGTCTTATTTGACAGACAATAAAGGAGAGAATATTTCAAGATGCGACTGCAAAGTCTAAAAAAAATATATCCTCCACAAGCGTCACGAGTATTTAATTCTTAAATCCATCTAAAGAAAATCCAGTGATATACTGTAGGTCTGTGGAAATATCTAGGGACTTGAAAATGAAACGGATAAACCTGTTGAACTTTGGACAATGTGAGTGACATCTTGTATATTGCGACTAAACTATGTGTTATATTCATGTAATTGTTAGGCTATGATTGTTTTATTCGTGTTGGTATCCTGGAAATCAGGGAGTTTACTTTTCGACGCACTTTGTGGATATGTATGTACACAGCTTTTTAAACTTTGGTTAATCCATTTTATTCCTTTGCTAAAAAATATCTATATATAAATGTTTACCTGTATAAAGTCACACGTATAAGACTTTCATTTTAAAGTAATTAAAACATCTTAAAAAAGGCTGTTACTGTGTGATGTAGATTTTTATATTTTTATTTATCTTAAATTTTGGATTAAAAAAAAAATCATTTAGACATTTTATTTAAATTGTTTATGTTATTTTCCTTAAATTTGTCTATAACACCTTGACTTTTGCAATTTTCCCTATGGAATAAATCAAGGTTTAATGCCCCGGAAAAGACATTTCATGCCCAAATGAAAATCGTGTTAAATGGTATTAATTATGACTTGGAGCACATGGCAGCCCCTTGTGTCTTGTATTTGCGATTAGGGATTCGTGTCTTATCAAATATCTAATTAATCTCCGAGACATCTTTTATTCAGTTTCACTTTATCGGGGGGTTTCCAAGGGGGTTTGATGACAAAGCTCCCTGAATATTTATTCTAATTGTCCAATTTAACTGCTTTCATTTGCATACCAAATCAGTGGACCGAGAATGAGGATGTATCTCTTCTTTCTCTTTCGCCAGAAGCCACATCGATGTTCTGGGAACAGTTTTTAAAACTTTAGAAAACGCGAAGGGGCAAAGAGTCAGATGCAAATGTTGAATTTGGAAATGGTCTTTGCACAGCGCAGTCAAATGGCGCTTGCATGTTATTTGAATATCAGTGGCCCCGTGTTGAAAGGGTTCAAGGATGCTCTCTGACTTCTTTGTATTTACCCAGTGCAGCGTCCGACCCTTAAGAAAAAGCCGAGGAATAATTACAGCCTACAGAGTCCAGGACTGGGAACATGTCAGGGAAAAGCATCTTTGAAGAGGCTGTTAAATTGATCAGAAGGGAAAAGAGGGAAATTATTTTCATTTTCTTTTGTGTAACAGCGGCTTTAAGGAAACGGACAGATAGTGAAAACTGTCAAATTAGAATTTCATAGAAAAAGAAGCAACATTAAATAAAAAGGATGGGACTTTAACATAGACGAAATACTTACTGTGCTTTTGAGATGGCTCATATTTAGTTCGCTCATATAAATAATAATTGATGTTCAACGTCACATTTCAAATAAACGTGTCCAATAAAAATGTGAGCTTTTAGGTCTATAATTCACATTTTGAAATTTCGGCTTGAAATGACAAACAAACAAACAAAAATTAAATATCCCACTGATCAGCATGAATCAATAAGTAAGAAGAAGCGCAATTCTGTCTGCATGTGCTTTTTTTCTTTCTAAAGTATTTACTTGCAGGATATTTCGATACGAGTGACGATTAGTTTTTTTTATTAAAATTATTGATCAGTGGTTTGGGAGTACGTCAAAAGCACAACTAATTTCACTATTTGGGGATATCGTAAGTGATGCATTCAGGGACAATTGCGTAAATTTTACAAGCCAATAACATTTCTTAGCTTGTGCGAAAGATTTATGATTTGCTGTCAAGTGCGTGGACTACAAGTATTCAATTCATTAAGAAAATGGCTATTAGAAAAATAAGAATGATACTGCTAACATTCATTTCACACATTGGAAAAAATAATCACACATTGTATTCAGAAATGTAAAGTCCCGTGATTTTTTATTATTCAGGCTCCAACAGCTGTTTGAGCATGAGGGTTTACAATGTCGATATTCTCAACACAAGATCATAAAACATTAAAAACTGCCTCAAAAAAAATCTAAATCGTTCAAGCAGCGAACTGACCATGAAAAGGAGTACAACATTTTGCCATCAGCGGATCACAGCTGCAAACTGCTTCCGACATAAATCTATTAAATCACATCCCTTCATACACTATAAAGACCACACAGATTACAGCTTGATATTTTTGGTCCACTGCCTCCCTCTTCTGGAGGAAAAAGGAAAGTCACACACATTACCTGCCATTTCACTTTTAAATGGTGGTGTAACTAGGAATATACTTGCAAACAAAATTTGTATAGATTTTGTCCAACATTGTAAGAGGGAAAAGCAGCATTTAGTGCTTTCTCTTTACTCGGTCATGGCTACTCTCTCTTCTCTTACTCCCACTTGTGCTTCTCCCTCTGCCCACCCGTTCTTTCTTTCTTTCCCTGCTTCTACTCCTCCCATCTGCTGTTCTTCCTTTCCTTCCATCTGTGCCACTTGTGTTCCTCTCAGCATCTCTACTGTGATGCCTATCTTTACCTCTGTCCTCCCTGCCTCTCTCGCGGCTCCTACTTCTGTCCAAGCCAGATTTGGAGCTGCTAGGTCTCGCTCTGTTCCTGCTGTCGGGTCTCTTTCTCTCTCGACCTCCCTCCAGCTTTATCTTATTCTCTGGGCTGCGTTCTCGACTCCTGCTCCTTCCCCTCTCTGTCCTTGTTTGTCTATAATCTCCGGACTCCTCTTCAGGCTGCTTCTGTCTAGCGCGAGGGCTCGGTGACCTGCTCCGGTGAGAGGAGGCCTTTTTCTGACTCTTGACACGTCTCTCACTCTCTGAGCTGTTATCCCGGCAGGATTCTTTTTTCTTCTTGTTCTTATTTCTCTTTTGGCTCTTGAACTTGGCATGGCTGTCCAAATCTGAGCCACTAGAGCTGCTGCTGCTGCTACTGGAGGAGTCACTTGAGCTGTCACTGCTTTCATGCTTTTTCTTCTGTTTTCTTTTGCGCTTATTCTTCTGTTTCTTGCTCTTTTTCTTCTTGGCCTTCTGCTTATCCAGGCGATCAAGTTTTCTGTAAAGAAATAATACAAACATTCCATAAACATTTTCCCATAAGGGCAGCACAGGAAAGTACCATATAAGCATGACAAATTAGATGCATGACATCAGATTGTAAGGACAATATGTATATTATAAAGACCACATCGATATAGAATAGAATCATTTGATAACAAAGCACTTGTGATATATTGCAGGCTACAGTTTACGCTTAAAATAAATTTGAAAGAAAACATGGTCGCCTTGTATTTATTTGACCAGATTGAGCTTACGCTCAACCTCCTCTGTTGAGGCTTAAAAATACTCAAACCATGATCAAAAAATAGAACGTCATCTTGACTTAATGGTCCCAATTTCTGTCTGTTCCATACAATTTAAGTGGATAATAAAAGTAAATTATTGCAGACTTTTACCTGAGGAGCTTTTGCTTTTGCTTGGTCGTCAGTGATTTCAGAAATTCCACTTCGGGATCTTCCTCTTCATCACTTGCAACGTATTCCTATGAAAGTACACAGCACATTGCATCTTTCTGAATGTAAGACATGTAGTCCCTCCTCATAGGCAAATCTGAGCAATTCAGTATTTCATTACATCAGCTAAACACAGTTTTGTAAATGACAATTTGTTCCTTTGACGTTAAGTTGTATTAAGGCTATAGGCAGACCAACGCTACAGTTAGTCTGTCCTCTCTCAAGGGTATATGTGCGCGTACCCGTATATCGTCCTATGTGTGCAAAAATGAGAGTGTGAGGCGGACAATTACCTGCGCTGGATCGCAAACAGTAGCATTCCTACCAAGGACACATTTTTTCAAGGCAAACCCACTGTTTCGCATCTCCGCCATTAACTCAGAGGGGTGCATTGACGGACCTGTTAGCACAAATCACAGCATCACAGTCCCATTGATGTCAGACCCATGCCAACCACTATCTCCACAGTGGGAATTTCAGGGGCGGCTTTGTTAACAGAATGGGACAGCAAATCAACTCACTCTACATCTGGCTGAGCAAATCATACAATATCATTCGCTGCCAAAGCAGCAGTTAAGGGAATCAGAATACACAATAATTACATTTTTTTCTCCCAGCACAGGAGGAGGACCATTACAGCGGTGCACCTCCAACACCACGCACTGACTTGACTCTCCTCGGGTAAACATTATTACTTTACTACTCAACTCGCTGATTGCAGAACTCAGGATCGGCTCAAGACTGGGAGCTCCAGCTGATACTGAGAGGAAGGATACGGCAGGTGTACCTGCTGCAACATCTGTGATATCCAACCCTCCGACTGCAAATATCAACTGGCACAGATATTCTGGCCTCTACTTCTCTTGAAAGTTTTTTCTTTTTATAATTTACAACCATTCATAACAGAAAAAAATAGATGTATTCAGCAGGCAAAATGTCTACATATTAATTAAACTTGTTTTCGTAGGTGATGAAAAAATGTGTGACAATGTTAACATGTGAATATCTGCACTGCTGCTTATCTAAAAAATGACTCAATTCAAAAAACATCAAAACATAAACTACAGTAGCAGACTAACACACAAATAAAAGCACGGTGACATTTGATGATATAAACTAAACAAATGCTCAGAAAAATGTGTTATACGTAAATTATTGTATGTACCTGGAGCTTCCTCTGTAGCCGAAGAGCTGGCATTAATACCCGACAGCCCGAAGAGAGGACACTCTCTGTCTGTGTTCACATGGCCCCATTTGTGACATTTAATGCATCTCACGTTGCGAACCTGGGAATTTAATAAGAAAACTATTCAATATTCAAGACGTATGCATTATAATTGAAATGACATTGTTTTGAAAATGTTCACCTAATAAGACAAAAATACATTTATTGGATGTTAAATCTTCCATTCATGACCAGCCATGAAAAGCTTGTGATTCCTCATACACAGTAAATGTTATAGTCCAGTGGGCCCCAACTTTTTTAGCTTGTGACCCCTAACACAAATAAATATCTACCAACGAAGCAGAACCTTTTTTTCAAATTATTATTTCAATTAATGCTTTCACAAGGAAATAATGTGTATGAAACATGTTTCATGTTTTCTCCGATTCTTGTAAACAACAAAATTAAATGACCAGGTACCTGGATTCCAAACGGCTGATCTCTGATATTCATGTCGTCCTTTGCATATCTAAATGAGAATATTAGGGAAAAATAACAATGAAAGGAATGAAAATTCTCCGTGACTGCTGACAAAACACTAACAGGATTTCAATGTTCATAGAAATCAGTTCTTTACTTCTCTCTGGGTGCCGTCTTTTGCCACTCAAATTTGTACTCGTCTTCCCCCTCCTGAGAACAGAAATATTATTATCATGAGTTATTGAGTCAGACAGAACATATTGTGGAATTGTGACAGTCTACTTTACCTCATTCTTTTCCTCTTCAGCAAGGATGAAAATTAAAAAAAAAAAAAAAGTATTAAAATGTGAAGCATCATCTTCAAAACAATCAGTTGGGCAACTAAAAATGATTTAGCGGGGATAAGTACAGTTAGGCTCAAGTGATTGCTTACCTTTGGATGCTCCAGGTGGAGCCTCGTACATGAAATTGAGGCCATTTTTCACACGATCATCCCCCATCAACAACCTAGAGGAGAGAAAACAACATGAACCTAATTTTAAGGTCTCCGGAAAACGTCATCCGATATCTTCCTGGTAAGAGCTTAATGTTGATGTCCCATAACTGTGAAGTGTATATAAATAAATTAAAACTGCATTTAACATAAAAATGATCTCAAGAAATCGGGTTATTAGGCAGTACCTATTATTGTAATTATCCTGCTCTTTCAGGTATGCCTGCATAAGATCTTCTTGCTGCTTCTTGTCGTACGTCAGTTTCTGTTCTGCGATCCATACCTGTAAGATGAAAAGGAGATTTATATCATTCTTATTACTTCTACATACATTCCAACATAATTAGCTTCTTTGGCTACAATGAAGTTACACTGTTCTAGGCAACATACCCAAACCAACGAATATTCACACCATATTGTACAAGTAGTGGGTAGTATATGCAAATAGCATATAACAT